>BPLR01011407.1:0-93172 GCA_021605095.1 Caerostris extrusa | reverse complement strand
CTTAGTAATTGAATCTTGAATTTCTGGTAGTTATACTAAACACTTTCTAATATATTTGTGGTTGAATTCAATTATATTTATGTACATTAACTTTTTTTGATGTTTGATATAAAAATACATTCAAATAAACTACATATTTTTTCTTATATTTAAAACAAAACAAGTATTTCTCCAGAATATCGAAATACTTTCGCAGAATTCCAATATTATTGGTAATAAATAATTTATGGCAAAAAATATTTTTAAAGGAATTAGAATATTAATTTCAAAATTTCAATTTTTTTATTATTTAGAGTTTGTTTTTCTTTAGTATATTTTGAGTATAGTAAAGTTAGGTCCGTATATGGGTATGATCTTGATTCAGTGTTGTTCATGGATACTAGCTAAATTATTTCTCAAAATAAAAACACACGATGTTTAGCTGACATATTTATTGAAATTGCAAAAGATAGCAGTGCATAGCTGCAACACATAACACAAAAACACAATTACATGTATTATGACTAATCCTCAGTGTCCTGCAGTGTGGGACTGACATCCTGTTAGTAATCTACTCATGGATGGAAGGAAAGGGGACAGCTTCTGTTGTTGATGGAGCACCCGTAGGTAGAAGTCAGACTTGGCTCCGTGATTCTCTTTACAGTCATTTGAAACCTGGACCTTACCGTTTAAAATGGATTTCGAACCATTACAAACACCCATGGCACCGCTGGGACTCGAACCTGAAACACGGGGAGTGGAGCGCTAGACACTCGCCATTCAGACCCCACAATTATATGTCAGTTATTTACAAAATCGTCTTAAAAGCCAATTTGTTTTTTCGGTCTTTGTATCCTCCATAACTCTTCACTTTCGATTCTGCATACTGGCTTTTCTCTTTTTCCCTCTCCTATTATCAATTTCAAAGTCTAAGGACGAAAAAATAAAAATCTTAATAGTCAAAATCTAACGTAGGATCAACCCGTCCTTGAAATGAAAATCTCAACTTTGAATTCTTCCCCGTTGGCTAGATTTTTGTTTTGGGAAGACATGGTGGATCCTTACTAATATCTTTCTTAGAATGTGCAAAAAATTTTATTGGACATTCGAGGTTTTATTTATTTAGTTGTTATTCTTTAAAAGGAACATGTTTTCATTTATTCATAAATACTATTTTTCAGTGAAATAGTGTATGTTTTATAAAACGCACTTCAGTTCTAGGACTGAATTTTGACAAGCCTGCAGGGCACAGATTAAAAGGGACTATAAAAAAATTCAAGGGAAAATACCTCAAATGTGCCTAAACAATGTATTCTCAAAAACTTTCTCAAATTCAGCAGAATAAAGGTGTGAATATTCTAAAAGGAAATTTTATTTCAAAAACCCATTCGTGCGTGAAAGCAAAGATACACAAAGTCTTGAATCAAAGTAAAGGATTTTAGTATGAAAGGTATAAAATTTTGGATTCTTTTCATAAGAGCTATCATACACATCTGTTGTTCGACTATATTTTTGAAACGAATTTCTTCAATTTATTTTCCCTGTCTAAAAACAAAAAGTATTTAAACTTCTTTATATGTCTGTATCAAAATCATTAAATTCTTTTTGGATGTTTATTCCCCAATATTTTTAACATCAGAATTGGCCTCCATGCAACCATTAATGGTTGTATATTTATGCCTTTGCATAATATTTGTAGATTTGTTTCCACAAAACTGCATTAATGATTGTTGATTTTATTCCATAGCCGCATTAAATAAGAATAAATTTTTTATGCTTTGTAATTTCAAATAATTAAAAATGGATTATTAACATCTGACAGATATACAACTTCAGAAATATACAGCAATATTAGCAGACATATATGTAAATTCAGAAAATACATGTCAAATCCAGTAGATATACGGCAAATTCAGTAGATACATTGCAAATTCAGCAAATATATTACAAATGCTGTAGATATAGGCATATTGAGCAAATATACTACAAACTAATAGATATATGGCAAATTCAGTAGATATATTGTAAATTCAGCAAAAATTTTGCAAATTCAATAGATGTATCAGTAAATTGGTAAATTCAGCATATATATTGCAAATTCAGTAGACATATGGCAAAATTCAGAAAATATAAAAATATATTGCAAATTCAATAAATATTTTGCAAATTCAGTAGATATATAGCAAATTCTTGCGTTATACAGAGTGATTATCACGGACTTTTTATTGTGCAAATTACAATTTTAATGAATTCTCCGAGGTAGTGTGTTTCTGCAACTTCTTCCCGTTTCATGAAGCCTAATGTAAAGACTTTCTGCCTGGGCACATTTATTTATCATTTTCACAAAGTGAACTTTCAAATAGTAGCGGGAGTTCTTCAATTTCAGAAATTCAATGTACTTTCAAATTGCTGTAACGACTCAATAGCAGAAATAATGTTGTCAATGCAACATATTAGTGAAAAATTGAATGTAAATGTATGTACATTTATTTTTGTTATTGTATTTTTAAAAGCCCTTACAGATTCATTTGTAAATGCGTCTTTTAATCATTGACCACTGCAAAGAATAAAGAAAAGATCAATATTAATAAAATTATTATAAGAAATCTAAAATAATTTTATTATAAGGACAAAATTATATATTTAAAAAATACCAGCACACATTTTTTAAATGATTTCTTAAAAAAAAAAAAGAAGTTTAAATTTTAATTAAATATGCATATTCCACTTTAAAAAGCACAAACATTTTTAATTTTCTTTTTATACTACTGAAAATAAAAGAAAGATGAAAGATGTCTTAATAATAATAATAATAATCGAATATTTGTCCCAATAATAATCGAATATATTTTCTATAATCGAAATTATGAATTTGACCTTTCTTAAGACAACTATATTTATTTCGAATAAATAAATTGCTATTGGATGTCAACTTATATGACGTTATCGATGTCTGATTTAATCATAACACTAGGAATCAAGGAATTCCAATACGATATACTTTTTATATTTGCTGGATAGATTATCAGTTGGGAGAAGATATAATGATGGTTGTAAGGGCCCTGTTCCCCTGGCCAATTTGCAGACCCGACTGGAGCCTAGTCCATAAGGTCAGTCATTCTAGACACTCATAATAAGTGTTATTCCCGTTGGTAAGCTAGGATGACTTGACTCATTGTGATGCGAATCATAATAACAAATCTTCCTCACATAGGAGTGATGATGGCATTGAAGGTAATAAGGACGATATATATTCCGTTTATGTGATTTCTGCTTCCACCTTCAATGTATCACTGATTTCTCGCACAGATGCAGACGTAAATTATTACATGTTAGACATAAGTAGATTATTACCGCCATAGAATTATGTTCAATAATCCTGATAATAATAAGTATTTTGGTGAAAAAATGGGGAGGTTTTTATGTCTTGTAAGGGACTGTGGCCGTCATCATCATGTGCTAATTTTTACTATATACATATATATGTGTGTTAGGGAATGGTTTTTTTAATTTATTGCAAAGTAGGGAATAATAATATCAATAACGTTCCAAGTTGGATGAAAGAACTCTATCAATAAATTTTTTTGTTTATTTATTACTTATTCTAACGTAAAAGTCTCTGAGATTTATGAAGGTATGAGCAATTACAAATGCTTTGTTTCAAAAATTTGTTACGTATTTCAGGGGATTGAAAAATATAAACACGTGTCATTTTAAAGTTGCTGTCTTTTATTTTGCCAATGAATTAAATTCTCAATAGTCAATGAATTAAATTTCTCAACTCTATTGGTGTCATTAAAGCAAAAAATAAGCTGCCCTGGAGAAAATTAAAGCAAAAAAGTTTATGCCAACGGGCTGCACAGCAGGTAGAGAGCAGCAGCAGCATAAGGTATATTATAATATATATATATATGTCAATAAATAACTTATAATAGGCTTTTTTTCATTCACTTACACGGCCAAGCTGATATCGCTAGGTGCAAATAAAGTAGTTGTTTTATGCTTACATATTTTCATTGTTTTTAATAAATTCTTGAAATTAAATAATACTCAAAAAATTATATTATGTACATTATCTTTATATAAATTAATAATTATAGGTAGGAAATATATAGGGAAGATAAAAGTTATTTAAATATACAAGATAAAATTACAATACAAAACAGATAATGTCTTAGTATATGATAGATGTGCCCATGACAACTAAATTTTCAAATTTCTTCATTCATTTCGAAATGTCATTTTAGGAACATTTATTTCTCGTTGAATTCCTTTCCAAACCTCAATATTCACAGCTGTGTAAGCACAAAAGTTTTGCCAAAATGTTAAAAGTTGAGACCCCCACTCTAAATGACAGCAGGACTAGACAAGAAGAACTCAGATGTCTTTTTTAATAAGTACGTAAGCAGAATTGTAATTAATGCTGGGAATGGGGGAGCCATTAACTTAAACTGTAGAATAGATTTATTACGTTATTTGTAATACAACTATATACTATTTTTATAAAAGTTTTAATTAAATTATTGGATATATCGATTTTTTGTGGATCATATGGTTTAATACTATAAAGATTCAAATTCATATTCATTTAAATAGCTTAATTTAATCATTGAAAATACCGTCGTAAATAAATATTTAATTTGGTGATCAAAGTTACCAATTTTCAAATTGCCAGATGTTTTCATTTACATGAAATGACGTCAAAAAGTTTTTTTTCCACGAAATCTTTGATATGTTCACTGCTTTATTCAATTAGCACCAATCTACATTTCTTTTGTTGTTTGATTAATGAAAATTAGAACACTAATATATAGTACTGAATTTATTTTATCTGCATTGCAATTTTAATTTTTAAACAAGATTTTTGCATTTTGTCATTTTTGTATGTGGTAATACCGTGGGTATATTTAATATTAGCGCCTATAATAAATACACAGTTGCTCATTATATAAAAAACAAGAAAATCATTACAAGAAAAAAATTCCCGTGTAGCAGTTTACATTGGAAAAGCATGCTGCTAAGTTGCACATTCGATTACATTTAAATAAATCTAGTTAAGTAGAAATCTTAATATCTCCTCTGGAAAACTATCACCAAATTCCCATCGTCTCTCAAATTTTTGAATTGTATTTAAATTTTTTTTATCTCAATTGTAAGAAGCTTACAGGATAATAGATATAAAAAATGCATAGAAAGCAATGGCATCAGTTAATCCATCTACTTAAGTCTGACAATCCAATAACGCTTCCATAAAAGAATTGGGAAGCAAAGGTGAGATATATTCATTTCTTTCTGACAGAAGAAAGAAAGGGTCACGTTAATTCTGTGAAGGTTCTTACGGAGACAATCGTGACCAGTGAAAATCCGCAGCAATGCCACCAATTTTCTCTGGCCATTCAAGTATATCATGAATAGGGTCGCATCAAGGCTGGTGATCGTTAGTCAGACTGAAGTTCTCGTTTGTATATTATTTTGTCGTACAAGATATTGCCTGGAGTATACCACGAGGTAGATCTAAGTTGCACTCCATAATTGTTTTCTTGAAAATATATATCTGATTGTATAATTTTATATTGAACATTAGAGCACACTCCATGTTCCACTTAAATATACTACGAGCAGCTTACCGACAGACACCGAGGGGATGAAATTCAAAAGGATATTGCCTCAATTTCCTTACCGTATGGAAATTGCCGGAAACTATCTTGGCATGACTATCGATTAAAGAAGCTGCTGTAAACACATTTTTCCAATCGTCATCCTATCTTCTCTTTTCTAAAGGTTGGTCTATCTTCTTTTTCTGATGGCCAATTGGCTAACGCTCTGGTCTTTGTTATCATAAAGCCACGGTGGCATGGATGTTTGTTAGTGGCTCGAATCCACTTTAAACTGTAGTCCACGGTCTCATTAACCCAAATTGTGCGTAAAATGAGCGTGGAGTGACAAATCAAACAAAACCTCTAGTAACTTAGCGACAAATCAAATCAAACCTATTTATAAAACTATATTATACGGTATTACTGATCTTTTTGGATGTCAGTGATAGTTCAAAAGACTTTCCAGATTATAATCAGACAGAAATAACGTTAAATTGTGCGTAAAAATCAAACCAAACCCAAACAAAAACCTACCTCAAACCAATCCTATATATAAAATATTCTATACGGTATTATTGATCTTTTGCGATGTCAGTGATAGTACAAAAGACTTTCGAGATTATAACCAGCCAGAAATTACGATAAATTAAAAAATGCAATTTTTATTTTTCATCGAATATTATAAATTTATGCAGCCCATTGAGTTTCCTTTTATTCGTGTTGATTATAATGTAAATTACTAAATAAAGCTTCCAAAGCAGGCGATTAAATCACCATTTAAAAATTCTATTATAATGTTTATATTAAATTAAAATAAGAATAAATATTTGATTTATCATCCTTCTATGTTTCCAAATATTTTCTTTTTTTTTCCATTTTTTTTTTTGATAAAATCCCACTACAGCGAAAAACAAACATTTTTCTACATTCAAAAGGGTGTAAATAATGATATGACTTGAAAAACTTCAGTGAAATATTTAACATGGTATGTAGTACTTTCTTTATGGTTATTTTTTCAATTCCTTCTATTAGTTCACCTCTCCCCTTTATATATATCTTGTTTCAAATTTCCAATCGTTCATAAAATACTTTTTATTCATCTGCTCAAGTTCAAAAACCTTTTTTGAACTTGTAGTGGAGGACACTTGATGTTAATGCAGGTTTTTCCAAATATTAATTCATAATTAAATTGAATTAATTAATTTCACAGACTTTTTTTTAGATTTAAGTTGCATATATCTACCAATAGATGGCGCTCAGATAAACTTAAAAAATTAACGAAAATTATTGATAAAGAATTTTCTGCAATATAGTAACAAAATGTAGGAATTGACTTTAATTTTTTTTTATATTACTTGTTTATTTTTAAAAAATTATTTTAAAAACCGACTTGCGTTCCAGTGGTAAAATGGATAACTTGAGGTGCAGCAAGTCACAGATTCGAATTCGGTGACAAAAATTCGTTTGCAATCGCAACTTTAAAAACGAGGGGGACTCGAGAGAGGTTATAGCAGCAATTGTCAGCAGCGTGTCGGCATCTAAAGTCAGACTGACTGATGGAAGTTTTCCGATGTTTCCACTCTTACGACGAACAAAGGTGGAACAGTTATTATAAAAATTCTGTTTGTTGATTCCTATATCTCTTGGCCGACATTTATAACTAAATCAAATCCATCACACTTGCGTTCTCATAAAAGGAGAAAGAGGGGCGCTTCTATTCTGATGGAGCACCGTAGGGGAAATCCTGTCTCTGTGTCGCTGAAGAAGGAAAGCAGGGCCTTCCAGGAGGACTTTTACGAACTACCAGATTTGCGTATCGTGTGTGAGAAACCTGAAAAACCCCACCAGAAAATACGGACTCACGAGGCAAGATACTGGAATACCACAATCGCCACGAGTCTCCTCGTTTTTTTGTAAAACAAAGTCTACAACAATATCGCCATTGGATTGAACCTCTGCCCTAATGTTCACCAGCTGCCCGTTTGCCATTGAGCCTCGATCGGCACCAAAATTTCTCCCTGAAAGCAGTGCCCTCTACCTTTATCACAAAGCGGTGGCCTGTTTAATGTTTAAATGTGGAACATAAAACAAAATGTTTATAAAATAATTTCAATTAATATAATAATTATTTCAAATACTTTTCATTTTTCTCAAATTAATAACCATAGAAATATGATTTTCGAATAAGAAATAAAGTAATTTGAACTACAATATTCCATAAAATGTAGGCAGTCATTAATTTAAAAAATAATTTAATACGTCATGCAATAAATTCCATTAATGACTTTTTTTGAAGATAAATCATGTCAGTTTAAAATTTTATTTACTACAATTATTTTTTCATATTTATGAGCATTTAAAAATCCAGATAAGATAGTAATAAGATTGTAGATAAAATATTACTATTTATGTAAGAAAACTACTCATGAAAAAGAGGAGATTGAGTTATCTAAAAAATGCAATAATTTTCTTTAAATTATTGTTCGTAAAATAAATAAAAAAATACTAGGCTTTTTATTTTTAAACTTTTAATATCAAATAAAGTGCATTATCAAATTATACTTGTATACTAATACAAAGTATATATCAGACTTAAATTGATAAATAAAAGTATTTCTATATACTATAAAATATAAAAGTATTTCTATATATGTTTATTGTTAAAGCTTTAGGATATTAAATAATAATGTTTTAAACGAGCTTATTATGAATATTGTGTTGAGCGGCAAATATTTCTTTTTTATAATTTAATACTCTAATTGATCTAGTTCATAAAATGCGAAATTTCTATTATTTTGTGAATGAAAACGGAAAGATTGTGATTTTCTATTTTCACAGAATATTATAATAATTATTTATCTTCAACTTCTTTGTTAGACGTTAGATGGCGCTGTGAAATACAATACAAGAAAGCTAGTTAAGTGGACTTTATTTCTCCTTCGCTATTTTTTTCGTTTTGAATTTTATTTCTTTTTCTTTGGGTCTATATACAAAAACTTGTTATTGTGTAAACAAATTAAGAGTACGCATAAATGTTTTATTGATTTTATAATTAAAGTGTAAGTTATCGTAAAAGAAATATAATATTAAGTTTATTAATAGAGAGTATATTTTTATGCCAAATTTTTTTTTTCCAATCACTCAATACATGCTAAAAATCATCGGGCAGGGTGATATTTTTTAAGCAGGGCGCATTTTATAGTTAGAGTGTAAGTTATCGTAAAAGAAATATAATATTAAGTTATAATTGTGTATTAGTTATTTTTAAAAAATATTTTTTTTTTAATAGTATTAATTATAAAATATAATTACTCTTTTAAACCAATATAAAAAATGGATCTAGCTTGTTAATTAATTTTCAATTCACATTATTACGATAAAATTGCATTTTAATAACAGTTTACATTTATTATTAATTCTAAAATGTAAAAATTCTAAATGTTTATAAATAACTCTCATTTATTTTTTCTAAAATGAATATTATGGAAATTGTAATATATATATATATATATATATAGCTTTGTGAGACGCTAAAACTAATTCCGGCGATTTTTGAAAAATCTGAATTAAATGAGCAACGAACTAGCATTAAATTTTGTTTGCGGAATGAATATTCGTGCGCGGAAACGTATAGAATGTTGCAGAAGGCATTCAGTGATATCGAAAAGAAATGTTTTGCAAGTGGTATAAACAGTTAAAAAGTCAGAGAACACGTTGAAGAGCGCTCTGTCCGACCATCAACCTCAACCGACGAAGCTCACGTCCAAAAAAATTAAAGTTTTGGTGCTTGCGAACAGTCTATTTACAATTAGAAACCTTTTACTGCTGATGTTGGAATTTCAAAAGGATCGGTCAATTCCATTTTAAACGATGTTTTGGGCTTCAAACGCGTCAAATCTCGATTGGTACCGAAAACACTGAATTTTTGGAAAACATCGTCGCGTTGAAGTATGTGAAACAATGTTTTCTGACTATCAGGATAAATTGAAATGCATCATAACTGGAGATGAGACTTGGATTTATGCTTACGACCGAAAACAACCAATCAATCGAGCGACTATCGTAATAAAGGTGCAGCAATACCGAAAAGAACACGCCAAAGTTGCTCAAAATCAAGGTCATGTTGACTGTTTTCTTCGATGTAGTGCATTATAAATTCCTTCCAATGGGACAAACTATTAACAAGAATATTATTTGAGTGTTATGCGTCGTTTGCGTGAAGCTATTCGGAAAAGAGGCCACTTATGTAAGGACAACTCTTGGTTTTTGCATCACGATAATAGGCCGATATTCTTCGTTACTTTTCGCCAAAAATGAAACCCATATCGTTCCACAACCACCGTATTCACCTAATTTATCATCGTGGGACTTCCGACTATTTCCCTAAACTCAAAAGATCACTCTTTTTGAGTCGATTGAAGAGATTCAACGAATCGCCACGCACTTTAAAAGCCGTCCCTGCCGATTGTTTTTTTAGCATGCATTGAGGATTGGGAAAAAGTTTGGCATAAGTGCATTATGTCCGGAGGGGATTACTTTGAAAGCGAATGAAATACATTTTTAAGAATAAATAAAGAGTTTTTGAAAAAAATTTAAATTGGTCTTACTTTTCGGGCACAGTAGTATATGCTACAATTATCAATATTTATTATGTGGTTATATGTCTGTGAAGAGAACATGTTAATTTATAACCTATTTATAAAATTAGTAAAAACTTTTATAAGTACTCTTAATTCGCTTTTTACACAATAACAAAATTTTTCATAGATACCAAAAGAAAAAAGAGAGTTAGTGCCACAATATATGTGATAAATAATGATGTCATATTATCTATATATATAACTTAATCAATGGTAAAATTTTAATATTATAATTTGCTTCAAAACTTTTATAATCAGCTTTGTATTATTATGTGTTATCTTTTGAAATCTAGAAGAGAACCAGTGTTTTTATCTAATATATGTAGCTTAATCAATTTTATTAGAGTAGTTTTGCATACAAATCAATTAATCTTATTTAAGAAACTGTCAGGTTCTTATTTTTGATTTTTGTTTATTTATTTATTTATTTTATTTTCCCTGCTATGTACTTTTGCTTTTATATTCTTTCCGGTTTTATCTACGACACCAATCATGACAGCTTTCAGATTCATCAGTTAAAGCTTACTTTAATCTTAAGTGACGCTTTACAAAACAATGCGCTTATTTTATGTGTACTACGTTTTCTTTTCGACTTCTTGAACATGTGCTGTTGCATCTTGCAAACTCTGATATTGGGAGGCATGACAAAGTAATAAAAGAATATTTGAACCTGTTCCTGCACAGGTTGCTAACCTATATTGTGACTACCACTGCAGCTGCAAAGACTTCGAGACGACAGCTGCGTGCTGTCACGTTTTTGGTCATCCATTGCCAAATACCTACACAATAGAATCACTTACATCATAATGTTATCGGTTAAATGTTATATGTGAACTCTTCTCTTGCACATCATATTTGGAAGGATTAGCGTGAAATGACTTAGTGTGTGTTTAACTTCTTGTAAAGATTATGTCAGAAAGAGTGAAATGATATTTTATGAAATTTAGTATACCATTTTTTTTTTTTTTTTTTGAATAGTTGCTCAAAAAATTGTAAAGCAGTTATTTTGTTACGGCGGTAAATCGCTTAACTTGTAATTATCAGTAATGTATGGTATATTTAATTATTATTTCAAAACATTTACAAATTTTACAGAATAGAATCACTTCCAGCACAATGTTATCAGTGAAATATATTTGAATATTTTGAAGGATTAGCATGAAATGTCTTAGTGTGTAGTTAACTTTATAAAACTATGTCAGAAAGAGTGAAATGGTATTTTTGTGGGATTTTAATACTTATAACACATTTTTTTAATAGTTGCTCAAAAGGGTAAAGAACCGCTGTAAATCACTTAAATTGTAATTATCAGAAATGTATGGTATATTTTATTATTTCAAAAACATTTGCAAAATTTGCACAATATAATCATTTCCAACAAAATGTTATCGGTTAAATATTTGTGTGAACTTTAGCGCAGGATAGCGTGAGGTGACTTACCGGATATTTAACTTGTAATGATTACGTCAAGAATAAATGGAATATATTGTATAAGTACCACTTATATTGTGACTGCCATCTGCAGCTGCAAAGACCTCCTCCAGACGACAGCTGCGCGCTGTCACGTATTTGGTCATCCATTGCTAAATACCTACACAATAGAATCACTTACACCATAATGTTATCGGTTAAATGTTATATGTGTGAAATCTTCTTGCACAAATATTTGGAAGGATTAGCGTGAAATGACTTTGTGTGTGTGTTTAACTTCTTCTAAAGATTATGTCGGAAAAGAGTGAAATGGTACATTGTGGAATTTTAGTATAGCTTCCAGCAAAATATTATCAGTTAAATATATTTGAATATTTTAAGGATTAGTTAAAATAATTAGTAAATAATTTAGCAGATATTTAATTTGTAATGGTTACGTCAGAAAAATAAAATGGCACTTTATTATTAAAAAGCATGTATTTTTAACTCTATTAGGTTAAAGCACAAAAAGCGGCATGCCACTATTTTGCTACCGCTTAATGAATTTATAATACTGTAGCATTTTTTTTCTTTTTTTCACGAGAATTTTGGCATTGCATTCCCAGGAGAGAGAATGTATGGCATTTGACAAGTACATAATAACAACCCGTCACTCAAATTTGACAGCAGACTAGCTTTATTGTGGGATAGTTATATTACATGCAATTAAGAGTTTTGTCCAGTAATCAATTATCTGTAGTATTCTTGTAATTTCTCGTATTTGAAACAAGTGAAGAGTAAATTGTAAATAAATTTGTGATTTTGTAAAATTTTTTTGTGACTTTCGTTAATTACAAGATTTGAAATAAGGAAAATTAAATGAATCATTAAAAAGCCACAGAAATTGTCTGATTTTGCGATAGAGATTGTTCAAAATAAAAAGAAGGAAAAATTAAAAGGCACAAGAATATATTTAATATACGATAGTTTTTTTTTTTTTTATATTTTGAATGATTTTAATATAGAGATTGTCCAAATGATGAAAGGGAAATTAAACGAGTTGTTAAAAGAAGCACAGGTATCGTGTGATTTTGCCATGGAAATTGCTTAAAATAAGGCAAAAAATATAACTAAATGAATCGTTAAAAAAGGCACATTAAATGTCTGATTTTGCTGTGGAGATTGCCTAAAATAAAGAAAACAAGGAAAATTAAATAAATCGTTGAAAAGGCACAGGAATTTTCTGATTTTGCAAAATGGGGCCTAAAAATGGGGCCTGATGGCTGAGTTACCAGCGTTCTGGCTTCCGCATAGCGTTCCTCATAATCTCTGAACTCTCGCTGGCGGTCTGCCCCGGGCTGATGTGGATAATTGTAGCAATTTGAAATCCACTTTTTAAACCGTAGTTCCCGGTCTAATATGACCGTAGAGCTGACAAACCTATGCCGTAAAAAAACATTCATCTACCCTCTAGGTATCTGCCAGCAAGCAGACGGGTTGCGCCACTGATGATGATGATGATTGCCAAATATGAAGAAAATGGGATGCATTAAAAACAGTATACACCTTAAACTAAATTTTTAAGAGTTGCATTAGTCATTGTCCTAAGTAAAAAATCATTAGCTTTAAAAACATAATATGGAATCGCATAACTAGTTATAAGACGATTTTCCATTTTAATTACAGCAATATAAATGGCTTGATTAAACTTTACGTACTTTCTTAATTTGAATAGCACCTATCATATTTTTTCCATATAAAAAGTTAGCTTATATTACATGTAGGATTTGTTTGTGTCGTAATCAGCAGGGGGGCTGCATTGCAGTTGCTTGTCTTTGACAGAGCCTGTTTACAATGTGGAGGAGTATTCAAATTTGAACTCTGACCCCCGGGAGAAGGGAGAGGACCCCGTTGATGAAGAAAGAAGGAAGAACGAGAGACGGCTGTCAGGAGCGATTGGGAGGCTGCGTCAAGCAGCGAGAGAATAGATTTAACTCCTTAATTAATGTAAATATCATTGTAAAATATAATATTAAATGGCTTTATTTAAAAGTAACGTCCCGTTACTGTGTTTTGTATGTCAAATACCCTAGACACCCACTTCAAAGTTCAGCTTTTGTTGACTGATAGAGAAGTCTAACAAAACTGTAGGTTCTACCGATGAATCTATTGAAACCGGCGTAACTCTACATACATTAACGTAACCACGTCGTTCAGCAACTGCATTACATACTTCTTTAATAATTTCATTTAAAAAAATATATCAACTTCAAAGTTCCGATAAAAAAAAATAAATGTGAGCTGTTTTGATATAAATCACTTTCTTACTAAGCAATTCCCTAGGCAGCCTTGAGGAAGGTTATTTTTAGCCACTCTCCCAGCCAGCCAGCTAACCAGCCATTTAGAATGTCCAACGCAGACCGTCGGTTATTAAATGGTCTTTCAGAAATCATTGAAAATTAAATGAGAAAATGTTTAAATGAGAGCTTCCGACAATCTCGTTTTATGAGAGCCATTATCGTTTCGTAAGTTAGTGGCAAAACGCCCGCTGGTGACTGAAACTTCTCTGTCGATCGATGCCACAATCCGCCGACCAACTTCTGAAATATTAAATTCCCTGTACGAACCCTTTGCGTCTTGGGCACAGACAGAGTAACTTAGTTGAGTTACATTGCTAAGTGAAGCTTGGGAAAATCCATTAAGAGCTTATAAGAGAGGGGTGAGTTGAGTAATGGAAGCAAAATTGAATTTCGACATTTTTGGACGTTTTTTATTGTCCAAATTCCTTAAAAGGGAAATTAATTGAGTTAAAAGGCACAGAAATTGTCTGATATTACCATGGAGTTTTACCAAATTGAGAAAAAGAAAATCTTAAGAAATCGTTAAAAATACAATGTACATCAATTGTCTGATTTTCAATGTAGACTTTCCAAATTGATAAAAAGGGAAATTAAATGAATCGTTAAAAAAGTACAAATATTGCCTGATTTTGTCATGGAGATTGCCCAAAATCAAGAAAAAAGGAGAATTAAATGAATCGTTAAAAAGGCACATGAATTGTTTGGTTTTGCAAATGATATTGTCCAAATTGATAAAATTAGGAAATTAAACGAGTTGTTAAAAGAGGCACAGGAAATATCTGATTTTGCTGTTGAGATTGACCATATTGTACAAAAAAAGAAAATAGGTTATGGGAATTTATGTATTAAAAATACATACACTCCTTACCCCACGAAATTTTAACAGTTGCATTAGTCATTGTCCTAAGTGAAAAATCACCAGCTTTAAAAACAAAAATATTCTATCATTTAGCTAGTTATAAGACACTAATAAAATTCTCACATTTAAAATTTCTTTAAGTTCCCCCTTTTAATTACAGCAGTATAATTGGTTTGTTTAAACTGTACATACATTCTTAATTGGAATAGCACCTAACACAAATTAGCTCGTATTATATTGATAATATAACCACGGCGTATGGCAACAGCATTTATGTCCATTAATAATTTAATTTCTAAAAATTAATATATCAACCCCGATGTATAAAATAAAATATAAGCTGTTTTGATATAAATCACTTTCTTACTAAGCAATTCAACTGGGCAGCCTTGAGGAAGGTTATTTTGAGCCACTCTCCCAGCCAGCCCGCTAACCAGCCGCTTAGAACGTCCAATGCAGACCGTCGGTTATTAAACGGTCTTTTAGAAATCATGTTTCAACTGAGAGCTTCCGACAAGCTCGTTTTATGAGAGCCATTATCGTTTCGTAAGTTAGTGACAAAACGCCCGCTGGTGACTGAAAATTCTTTGTCGATCGATGCCGCAATCCGCCGACCAACTTCTGAAATATTAAATTCTCTGTGCGACCCATTACATCTTGGGCGCAGACAGAGTAACTTAGTTTAGTTACATTGATAAGTGAAGCTTGGGGGAATCCATTAAAGACTTTATAAGAGGGGGAGGGAGAGGGGAGTAATGGAAGCAAATTGAATTTCGATGCTTTTGGTTGGTGCACGAGAAAGTTATTGGAGAATTACTCTCCGGATTGCTTTGTTAAGTAAACGGTGGGCCTTTGTTCTTCAACATCCTTAACGCAATTTTGCGATTGAATGTGCTTTAGATTTGATAGTGTTTCAATGTTAGAACAAATTATTCGTGACTGGTAAGCATGGCAACGATCTTGAGTGATGGCATGTAAATATATGTATCTCCAGACACCTTTACTTATTTTCTATCTCCATTTGGCGATTTTTAGTAATTTAGATAATGGTTGTTTAATTAGTTAGTGTAATATAAGTTATTATATTAGTTAGTACAATGTATATAATAATTTATCTGTAATATTTCGTCAACTTTAAAATTTTTATTCACATTTATTTTCCGATGATGTCTGATTTTACCATGGAGATTGTCAAATTGATAACAAGGAAAATTAAATGGATCGTTAAAAATGCATAAATATATCCTGATTTTGTCATGGAGTTTGCCCCAAATAAAGGCAAAAGGGAAAATTAAACGAATCCTTAAAAAAGGCACGTGAATTGTCTGGTTTTGCACTGGATATTGTCCAAAATTAAGTAAAAATAGTGAAATTAAATAAAACTTTAAAAAAGCATAGGTATTGTCTGATTCTGCAATGGAGATTGCCTATAATGAAGAAAAAAAGAAAATAGTTTATGAGAAATTATGCATTAAGAAACACCATGATTTGTATTAGTCAATGACCTAAATAAAAAAAAATCACTATCTTTAAAAATGGAAATATTGTATCTAAAATCCTCTCTTTAAACGTTTTTTTTTTTTTTTTTTTTTTTTTTTGATTTCCCCCTTTTCATTACACCACTATTTAGGTTTTAACTGTATGTAACTTTCTAAATTTGAATAGCACCTAAGTCATTTTTTTCCATAGACAGTTAGCTCGAATTTTATTAATGGCGTAATTTCAACCTTTGACAAGTTTTTTTTAATAATATAATTTAAAAAATAATAATATAGCAACTCTTAAAAGTTTCAATATAAAAAAAAATGTAAGCTGTTTTGATTACTTTCTTACTAAGCAATTCCTTGGCAGACATGAGGAAGTGTTATTTTTAGCCACTCTCCCCTGCCAGCCGGCAAACCAGCCGCTTAAAATGTCCAACGCAGACCGTCGGTTATTAATGGTCTTTTAGAAATCATGTTTCAACTGAAACCTTCTGACAAGCTCGTTTTATGAGAGCCATTATCGTTTCGTAAGTTAGTGGCAAAACTCCCGCTGGTGACTGAAAATACTCTGTCGATCGATGCCGCAATTCGCCGACCAACTTCTGAAATATTAAATTCTCTACGACCCATCACACCTTGGGCGCAGATAGAATAGCTTAGTTTAGTTACATTGATAAGTGAAGCATGGAAAAATCCATTAGAAGTTTATAAGAAAGTGGGGGGTAGGGGAAGTAATGGAAGCAAAATTGAATTTCGACGCTTTTTTGGGCGTTGACGCACGAAATAGTTATTGGAGTAAATACTCTCTCGGATTGCTTTGTTAAGTTTATGGTGGGCCTTTGTTCTTCAACGTCATTGACGCAATTTTGCGATTGAAATGTGCTTTAAATTTGATAGTGTTTTGAATGTTAGTTTAAATTGTTCTCGATTGGACAAACATGGTAAAGATCATGTAAAAATAGGCATAAATATATCTATTTTTAATATATTGAAGAAAAAAAAAATGAAAATTTATAACTCGTTTTAAGTATTTGATTTTCTGAATTGTTCGCTAATTTAAAATTTATCTAAATGAATATTATAAATATTCAATATGTGTGTGTTTTTGTTTATGGATATTGCTACAAATTTCGGTGATAAAATGATAAATTAAATGAGTGTGTTATTGTTCAGTAAATTTATTTTTCTCTGTATTCCAAAATAAAAAAGGAGCTAATTAAATTCACATGGTTTAAAATTTGAAATGGCTTGCCCTTAAGAAATTGAAATAGTTTATGAGAAATTAATTAAAAAAACCTACATTCCTTACCACGAATTTTTGTAACAGTAGCATTAGTCATTGTCTAGGTAAAAAAATCATTAACTTTAAAAACAAAATATTGTATCATATAGCTAGTTATAAAGCGATACTAAAATCCTCTCTTTTTTGAAAGTATTTCATTTCCCCCTTCTCATTACAGCAGTTTTTAGGTATTTCAAAACTGCGCGTAACTTTTCTTAATTTGAATAGCACTGAATATTTTCATGGATTTTTTTTTTCAATTTTTTCGGCATCTGATTTTTCATTTTCACAAAAATAAATAATATCAACTCTTCAAATTTCCGATATATATAAAAATGTAAGCTATTTTTCTAAAATAAATCACTTTTCTTACTACAAGCAATTCCCTAGGCAGCCTTGAAGGAAGGTTATTTTTAGCTCACTTTCCCAGCCAGTCCGCTAACCAGCTGCTCAGAATGTCCAACGCAGACCGTCGGTTATTAAATAGTCTTTTAGAAATCATGTTTCAACTGAAAGCTTCTGACAAGCTCGTTTTATGAGAGCCATTATCGTTTCGTAAAAGTTAGTGGCAAAACGCCCGCTGGTGACTGGAAATTCTCTGTCGATCGATGCCGCAATCCACCGAACAACTTCTGAAATATTAAATTCTCTGTTAGGACCCATTACATCTTGGGCAGACAGAGTAACTTAGTTTTAGTTACATTGATAAGTGAAGCTTGGAAATTCCATTAAAAAGAGAGGGGAAGGGGGGTAATGGAAGCAAAATTGAATTTCGACGTTTTTGGTTGACGTTTTGAGAGTTATTGGAGAATTCATCTCTCTGGGCTTTGTTAAGTAAATGGTGTCTTTTTGTTAAAAAGACGCATAAGTTTGATTTTACCTTGATTGGTCAAATTCATAAAGGGAACTATGTAAAGGAGTTCTATTATAGGCACAGAATTGTCTGGTTTTACCATGGATATTCTCAAATTGATAAAAAGAAGAGTTAAAATGAATCGTTAAATTAAAAAAAAATGCACGTATTTCATTTTGTTATGGTTTAAATACGCATTCATAAATTGATAAAAAGGAAATAACTCAAAGAATTTTTTTAAAAAGGCATGAAATTTTGTATATGGATATTGTCCAAATTGATAAAATGAAAGGAGAAACTAAATGAGTTGTTAAAAGAGGCACAGGATTTGCTGTTTGCTGATTGCCTGTCAAAATATAGAATAAAAAAAGGTGGAAAATTAATAAATTGTTAAAAAGACAGAAATTGTCCGATTTTACAGTAGACAATGTCCATAATGAAGAAAAAAGAAAATAATTTATGACAAAATATGCATTAAAAAACACCACTCCCTTACCACGAAACTTTTTAACAGTACATTAGACATTGTCCTAAGTAAAAAAAAAGCTTTAAAAACAAAATATTGTATCACTTAGCTAGTTATAAACAGTACAAAATTCTCAAAAATGTTTTAATTTTCCCCTTTTTTAATTACAGCAGTAGTTAGGTTTGATAAAACTACTATGTAATTTTCTTAATTTGAAGATTATTTAATTACCCAACATATTTTTTTATCATATTTTTCCATTTTAGCATAACGCATTTTTTCCATTTTAATAACATAACCACGTCCGTTCGGCACAGCATTTATGTCCCTTCTTTTATAATTTCATTAAAAAAAATTAATATATCAAATTTTGAAAGTTCCAATGTATAAAAAAAATTTGAGCTGTTTTAATATAAATCACTTTCTTACCAAGCAATTCAACTGGGCAGCTTGAGAGAAGGTTATTTTTAGCCACTCTCCCAGCCAGCCCGCTAACCAGGATGTCCGCTTAGAATATCCAACCCAGACCGTCGGATATTAAACGGTCTTTTAGAAAATCATGTTTCAACTGAGAGCTTCCGACAAGCTCGTTTTATAAAACCATTATCGTTTCGTAAGTCAATGGCAAACGCCCGCTGGTGACTGAAAATTCTTTCGTCGATCGATGCCACAATCCGCCGACCAACTTCAAAATATGGAATTCCCTGTTAGACCCATTGCATCTTTGGGCCCAGACAGAGTAACATTGATTCAAGTTGGGAAAATCCATTAGAAAGTGAAGAGGAGGGGGAGGGGAGTAATGGAAGTAAAAATTGAATTTCGACGATTTTGGTTGACGCACGAGAGTTATTGGATAACAATTATTCTCTCCGGATTGCTTTTGTTAGTAAATGGTGTTTGTTCAAATTCATAAAATACTTTTCCGTTGAAATTCATAAATGGGGAATGCTGTAAAAATTATTCTTGATTGTTGAGCATGGTAAATTGTCTGACGTTTGACCATGCAGATGTATGAATCCAAATTGATAAAAAGACTAAAATCTTCGTTTAATTATAATTTAGTTAGTAAATATTGCCTGATTTTTTGCATGTAATATACCTATTTTATTTGTCAGATTTAAAACCTTTTATTCAAGAAAACTCAATTGTATTTATAATTGTTTAAAGTATCAAATATTCTGAATAAATACTAATTGACAAAGTATTTGTATAATATATATAGCGCCATGGCGTCTTACCTAGGTTTCACAGAGTCCCGACACTACCATACTTTTTTTTTGTGGTTCCGAAATCTACTTTAAATCTTTGGGCCTGTTTAATTTTGATTATAGAGATTGTTCTACAGCCCTACAGGAATTGTCTGCTATTGCAATGGAGATTGTCCATAATGAAGAAAAAAGAAAATAGTTTATGAGAAAATGTGCATTAAAAAAGACTGTACTTCTTACCATGAAATTTTTTAACAGTTCCACATTTCATTATCCTATGTAAAAATATAGCTTTAAAAACACAAATTCGTATCACTGTTAGTTATAAGACAGTATCAAAATCCTCTCTTTTAAAATTTATTTAATTTTCCGCTTTTAAGTATAACAGTATATAGGTTTGCTTAAAACTACTACAAACTAAGATTATTTAATTTCCAGTATTTAGCACTTAACATATTAACTTTCTTAATTTGAAATTAGCTAACACATTTTCCACAGAAACTTGTATTAATAATAACGTAACCACGTCGTTCATTAATGTTCTTAAACTTTTTCATTTAAAAAATTAATATCAACTCTTCAAAAAGTTCTGATATAAAAAAAAATGTAAACTGTTTTTATATAAATCACTTTCTTACTAAAAGCAATTCCTAGGCAGCTTTGAGGAAGGTTATTTTGAGCTACTCTCCCAGCCAGCCGGCTAACCAGCCGTTTAAAAATGTCCAACGCAGACCGTCGGTTATTAAATGGTCTTTTAGAAATCATGTTTCAACTGAGAGCTTTAGACAAGCTCGTTTTATGAGAGCCATTATCGTTTTGTAAGTTAGTGGCAAAACGCCCGCTGGTGACTGAAAATACTCTGTCGATCGATGCTGCAATCCGCCGACCCACTTCTGAAATATTAAATTCTCTGGCGACCCATTACATCTTGGGCGCAGACAGAGTAACTTAGTTCGGTTACATTGATAAGTGAAGCTTGGAAGAATCCATTAAAAGCTTATAAGAGAGGGACAGGGGAGTAATGGAAGCAAAATTGAATTTCGCCGCTTTTGGTTTACGATTGTCACAAAGTTATTGAAAAATTATTCTCTCCGGATTACTTTGTTACAGAAATGGTGGGCCTTTTTGTTCTTGTCCAAATTGATAAAATTGAATGTGCATTAATTTGATAAAAGTCATTCAATGTTGATTTTGAATTATTGTCCAAATTTTTGAGCATAAAAATATAACGTTTGAGAATCGTTAAAAATCAGCTGAAACCTGTACTGATTTACTAACCATGGTTTGGCCATTATATAATTTAAAATTTAAGGAATCGTTAAAAAAGGCACGTACCATTGACTGATTTTTGTCATGGAGATTTAAAACCTTTTTATTCAAAAACAAAATTGTATTTATAATTGTTTAAATGAATATTTAAATAAATACACTAATTTAGTTTTGCATATGGATATATAGTCCATGGCGCTTGATAAAATGATAAATTTCGGAATGAGAGTCCCGAAACTGCCATACATATTTTTATTTTTCTCCACTTTAAATTTTGTGCCTGTTTGAAGATTATAAAAAAGGGCTAATTAAAGAAAAGGTTATTCGACACTTGAATTGTCTGATATTGAAATGGCGATTGTCCATAATGAAGAAAATAGTTTAAGAAAATATACATTAAAAAAACTACACTTCCTTACCATGAGAATTTTTGAACAGTTCCAATATTCCTATTATCCTAGCTTTGAAAAAAATATATTATCTTCGCTAGCTAGATTATAAAACATTAATAAAAAATCATCTCATTTAAAAGTATTTAATTTTTCCCCTTTTAGTACAGCAGTATATAGGTTTGCTTAAACTTCACGAACTTTTTAATTTCAATAGCACTTAACATATTATTTTTTCCATAGGAAATTTTTTGTATTAATTTCGTCTGCATTAATGTTCTTAATAATTTTCATTTAAAAATTAATATATCAACTCTTCAAAGTTCCGATATATATATAATGTAAACAAATGTTTTGATATAAATGACTTTCTTACTAAGCAATTCCCTAGGCAGCCTTGAAGAAGGTTATTTTTAGACTCTCTTCCCAGCCAGCCCGCTAACCAGCCCCTCAGAATGTCCAACGCAGACAGTCGCTTATTAAACGGTCTTTTAAAAATCATGTCTCAACTGACAGCTTCTGACAAGCTCGTTTTATGAGAGCCACTATCGTTTCTTAAGTTAGTGGCAAAAGTCCCGCTGGTAAAATTCTCTGTCGATCGATTCCGCAATCCGCCGACCAACTTCTGAAATATTAAATTCTCTGTGCGCAACCCACTACATCTTGGCAGACAGAGTAACTTAGTTTAGTTACATTGATAAGTGAAGCTGAGGAAAATCCATTAAGAGCTTATAAGAGGGGTGATGGGGTAATGGAAGCAAAATTGAATTTCGACGCTTTTGTTTGAGCACAAAGAGAGTTATCGGGCAATTCCTCTCTGTATTGCATTGTTAAGTAAATGGTGGTCCTTTGTTCTTCCACGGTTTTTGATGCACTTTTCCGATTGAATGTGCTTTAAATTTGATAGTGTTTCAGTGTTAGATCAAATTATTCTTGATTGGTAAGCATGGTAGAGATCATGTATGGTGGCATATATATTTTTGTTATGTCCCCAGACATCTTAGAATTATTTATCTGATACTTATTTAGTTTGTAAATGATAGTTTAATTAGTTTGCGTAATATGATATATTTTATTTGTCAGGTTTTAAATTTTTGCATTCAAGAAACAAAATTTGAATGTTTTAACTGATATTTATATTTTCTGAAATGTGGGTAATTTGGTATTGAAGGGAATTGTTTTGTGTGTGCGCTTCGCAATATGGATGTAAGTGATAAATCGTAAAGGTATATTATATTATTGGTATTTTAGTATTGGTATTGGTATTTATATTATTGATATTTTAGTATACTATTGGTATGGCTCTTTTGTTTCTTTTTATTGTATTCCAATATAATAAAATGACATTCACATGGTTTAAAACTATCAGAAACTAGCTAAGCATTAATTTTCGTTAATCTTAATATGAAAATGGTATAATACCAATTAAGATATGGAAGGTTTATTTTGTTGCATCTAATGAGCAGACCACCAAACTAAACAAATATAGAGAGTTTCACACACATGAAAGCACATGAATGATCTGATTCTGCAATGGAGATTGTACAAATGGAAGAAAATGAAAATTAAATGAGTTGTTAAAAAAAGGCACAAAAATTGTCTTACTTTACCATGGAGATTGTCCAAAATAAAGGGAAAAAAAGAAGGAAAACTAAATGAATCGTTTAAAAGGCCCATGAATTATTTCATTCTGCAATGGAGATTGTCCAAATTGATAAAAATGGAAATTAACTGAGCTTTTTGAAAAATCCACAATACACGTCTGATTTTGTAATGAAAATTGCCTAAAATAAAAAAAAAAAAAGAGAGAGTTTATGAGAGGCATTAAAAAAGAACTGCACTTTTTTTTTAACAGTTGCATTAGTCATTGCGCTAAATAAAAAAACAAATCACTAGCTTTAAAAATAAAATATTACTTCATTTAGCAAGTTATAAGACATTAACAAAAATTCCTCCCTTTTAAAATTTATTTAACTTCCCCTTTAAATTACAGCAGTATTTAGGTTTCATAAAACTGGATGCAACTTTCTAATTTGAATGGCACTAATCACATTTTTTTGCTATAGAATGTTAGCTTAATTACGTAACCCCGGCGTGCGGCAACTGCTGCCCTACTATAATAATTTTACTTAAAAAAATTACTACATCAACTCATCAAAATTCCGATATAAAAAAAATGTAAGATGTTTTGATATAAATCACTTTCTTACCAAGCAAATCCCTAGGCAGCCTTGAGGAAGACTATTTTTAGCCACTCTCCCAGCCAGCCCGCTAACCGGCCGTTTAGAATGCCCAACGCAGACTGTCGGTTATTAAACGGTCTTTTAGAAATCATGTCTCAATTGAGAGCTCCTGACAAGCTTGTTTTATGAGAGTCATTATCGTTTCGTAAGTCAGTGGCAAAACGCCCGCTGGTGACTGAAAATTCTTGTCGATCGATGCAATCAGCCGACCAACTTCTGAAGTATTAAATTCTCTATACGACCCATCACATCTTGGGTGCAGACAAAGTAACTTAGTTTAGTTACGTTGGTAAGTGAAGCTTGGGGAAATCCATTAAGAGCTTTTAAGAGGGGGGATGGGGGTAATGGAAGCAAAATTGAATTTTGACGCTTTTGGTTGATGCACGAGAGAGTTATTGGACAATTCCTCTGTCTGCATTGCATTGTTAAGTAAATGGTGGTCCTTTGTTCTTCAATGTCTTTGACGCACTTTTCCGATTCAATGTGCTTTTAAATTTGATAGTGTTTCAATGTCAGATTAAATTGTTCTTGATTGGTAAGAATAATAGAGATCATGTTTTATGTCATATATATTTGCATTTATTATGTATGTCACCAGACATATTTATTTATATACCAACTATTTTCATTTGACGATTTTAGTTATTTTGTTAGTAAATGGTTGTTTAATTTGTTTACGTAAAATGTTATATTTCATTTGACAGGTTTTAAATTTCTTCATTCAAGAAACAAAAATTGAATTTTTAATTGATTTTAATATGTTCTGAATTGATGCTAATTTGGTATTTATTTGAACTATATATATATATATATATATATATGTAGCGAATTGGTATATCAGTACTGGTATATTGGTATACTATTTATATGGTTCTTTTTTCTTTTTTATTGTATTCCAATATAAAAAATATGACATTCACACAAATTGAAACTATAATACCGTGGCTAAGCATTAATTTTCGTTCACCTTAATATTGAAAATGATATAATACAAATTAAGATACGGAGGTTTTATTTTATTGGATGTAATAAGCAACTCTCTTAAGGTTTTACGAATCTAACTCGACATATAGAGAGTTTGGCGAAAAAGAGCCATGGTGATGATCGCCAATTCTACTAATCAATGTCAAACTGTGTAACTTACATAAGGCTAGAGCAGAGGATTTGGTTTGGTTTTTCGCTCTACAGTCATTTTTTGTACATTTTAGACTAATTAGACCGAGACTATTTAATGGGGATTATACTAATTTAATGGGGATTTTGAACCACTAACAAACACCCATGCTATCACCAGGAGTCGAACCTGAAGCTTGTGGTACCAGCTTATGAACAGACACCAAAGGCCAGAGCGCCGCTTGGCCACCAGGCCGCAAAAGAGCGCCAGAGTGCTAATCATAAATTACTTAGAAATTGTTTATTTGAACATGAAAAAATTAAAATTTAAAATGAAATACTGCATGATTTTTTTTATCGTTACATTTTAAATGTTTAAAAAGTAAATACTTAATACTACTTTTAATTAACAGCAATTAAATTTGGTTAGTTAAGCGTAATAAAATGCGAAGTTTTTTTTTAAAATGAAAGGATAAATATAAAATTTTTAACGATATGAAATATGTATGAAAACATTAACAATACAATAAGGTACAATACAATAATTCGGTTAAGTAGTGAGTTAATATTTGTTATAATTTTAAATTACATTAGAAAATTATATTTTTCACAAGCAACTGAATGCAAAAACCACAAGATCTGTTCAAATGCATGTATAAAAATCATTTAATTTCCAAAAACTGTTGCAAAAAGTGTTTAATTTTTTTTATGTCCATTTACAGCAATTCATTATAATGATGTACTAAAACCGAAATGCAAATTACGAGTCCCTTCCGTTTATGTTCCATTTGCAACTCTATGTATGCTTATGATTAATGTGGTTTTGTGGGGAAATTAATTACTAGGAAAGTAACGCAATTAAAACGAAATGACTCATAAACTCTTGATCGTGAAGCGAAGTTGGGCACCTCGAATAATTAGAAACTGCGTTGTGGAGAAAAGCAAGATTTCTCTTTCACGAAGAAGCTTTAAATTAATTTTTTAATCATTCTAATTCCTGGAATTGCCTTTGACTTTTATTTATTTCGAAAAATTACTTTCCGGTTTTCTAAGAATCTTGTAAAATGCAAACTAATTAGCTTAATTGTTTTGATGCTTGCTAAATATACAAAGTTTCTAATTGAACCGCTGAATGCTAATTAATTAATAGTAAAATGATGAGGGATTAAAATATGCGGGTTAATTTTAAGCGTCATATTTTATATTTACATCTATAAAGTTATTTACTTGAACAGTTAATCTGTTTTATATAAACATTACGTGAGCATTTCATTTATTTTATATACCTATATTGTGCCTTGAAGAGCTCATCTGTTTTATATGCCTGCAATGCGACTTTACTTGAAAAGTTCATCTATTATATAAGACTACAATGGGACTTTACTTGAACAGTTCATCTATTATATAAGACTACAATGGGACTTTACTTGAACAGTTCATCTATTATATAAGAGACTCTTCTTGTACAATATCTATACAAATGGCATTCCACAAGACCACAGGATTAAATTGACACTTTATGCTGATGATACAGCTATTATTACACAGGGGAGGCAATTACACATTATTCAGAAAAATTTACAAAATTACATAAATGAACTTGAAATTTGGTTAGACAAATGGAAAATTAAACTTAATGTCGTTAACGAAAACTAAAGCAGTACTATTTACCAGGAAAAATAGCTATAATCCTCCTAACATAACTATTTACAATACTAACATTTCCTGGTCTAAAGAAGCTAAATATTTAGGTGTAATTCTTGATCGTCAACTAACATATAAATCTCACATTGATTACTTAAGAAATAAATTCAATAACCAATTAAGAAAATTTTATTCTGTTTTAGGTAGACACTCTATACTAACCATTGAACTTAAAAACTAATTTATCCAGCTTATCTTCGTCCTATAATAGCATATGCGAGTCCAGTCTGGGGCTCTACTGCACACAGTAACTTTCTCATTCTCGAAAGACTTGAAAACAAAGTAATTATAATGATTGGTGATGCTCCTTGGTATTTCAGAAACAAAGAAATAAAACACTCCTTATCCATGCCTAGCTTTCGTGAATATGTTGCTAAAATTGCAAAAAAATTCGATGATTCTATCAATAGTTCTAATAATTCTGTAATTAATGATTTAACCAAATTTAATTATGACATTTCAATTCCTTGTTATCGTAAAAGACCGAAACATGCATTAAATATTAATAAGTAGACGGGTTTTTCTTTTTTTTTTTTTTTACTTTTGTCTATGGTCCTGGTTATGCTTGTTTTAGGTTCGCGTTTCGCGCGTGTTCGTTTATTTGAACTGTCACAGCGTGGGTGCTACGGTTCTGTTTCTTTTGTATCTTTTGATAGTTTTTGTTTTAATGTTTGTTTTTCTCTTAAAATTTCTATATTTCTTTTTTAATATAAATTATGCAATGATCTAACAATTTACAATGGGCTTTGACCGACTGAAAATATCTTCTATGCTGCTACTTGAGGTTTGTCGCTTCACGACCAAGGTACTCCGTCTACATACACCGATTCACTATTATATAAGACTACAATGCGACTTTACGTGAACAATTTATTTATTATATAAGCTTACAATGTGACTTTATCTTGAGAAGTTCATCAGTTTTATGTAGCTACAGTGTGACTTTTTATTTGAACATTTCATCTATGTTAAATGTGTTATATTTTACTTGAACATTACATTTATTTTATATATTTGTAGTGTGCCTTAAACAAATCATCTACTTTTATATCGTAACAATGAGCATACTATGGGAATCTACTAGAACAGTTCTTCTATTTTGTATACACTGAAGTGACAAAAGTCATGGGATAGCAATATGCAAATTTTCAGATGGCAGTAGCATCGCGTAGAACAGGTATAAATGCGTGGTGCTTTCGCAGAGCTTTCATTTCTGTTCAAGTTATTCATGTGAAGAGGTTTTGACGTGATGATGACCGCACGACGGGAATTAACAGAGTTTGAACGCGGAATGTTAGTTGGAGCTAGACGCATGGGTCATGCCATTTCGGAAATCGTTAGGAATTCAACATTCCCAGATCCACTGTGTCAAGAGTGTGCCGAGAGTATGAAATTTCAGGCATAACATCCCACCATGGACAGCGCAGTGGCCGACCGCCTGCACTTAACGACCGAGACCGGCGACGTCTGCAAAGAGTCGTAAATTCTAACAGACAAGCAACACTGCGTCAAATAACCGCAGAAATCAATGTGGGACGTACAAGGGACTTGTCTGTTAGAACTGTGCGGAGAAATTTGGCTTTCTTGGGCTATTCCAGCAGAAGACCGACTCGAGTGCCTTTACTGACAGAACGACATAGCTTGCAGCGACTCTCGTGGGCACGTGAGCATATCGGTTGGTCCCTAGATGAATGGAAAACCGTGCCTGGTCCGATGAGTCACGATTTCAGTTGGTAAGAGCTGATGGTAGGGTTCGAGTGTGGCGCAGACCCCACGAAGCCATGGACCCAAACTGTCAGCAAGGCACTGTTCAAGCTGGTGGTGGCTCCGTAATGGTGTGGGCTGTTTTTTCATGGCATGGACTTGGTCCTCTGGTGCGACTGGACCGAACATTGACTGGAAATGCTTATGTTCAGCTACTTGGAGATCACTTGCAGCCATTCATGGACTTGATGTACCCAAACAACGATGGGATTTTTATGGATGACAATGCGCCATGTCACCGGGCCACAACTGTTCGCGATTGGTTTGAAGAACATTCTGGACAATTCCAACGAATGATCTGGCCACCTAGATCGCCCGACATGAATCCCATCGAGCATTTATGGGACATCATCGAGAGGTCTGTTCGTGCCCAAAATCCTGCTCCATCAACGCTTTCACAATTATGAACGTCTATAGAGACAGTATGGCTCAATATTCCTGCAGAAGACTTCCAACGACTTGTTGAGTCCATGCCACGTCGAGTTGCTGCACTTCGCCGGGCGAAAGGAGGGCCGACACGATATTAAGAGGTATCCCATGACTTTTGTCACTTTAGTGTATATTATACTTTTCTTCACCATTTCGTCTATTTTATATACCTATAGTAGCCTTGAATAGTTCAACTATTTTATATACCTACAATGTGACTTTACTTGAGAAGTCTGTTATATACGTCGACAATTTGACTTTATTTGAACAGTTCATCAATTTTTTTTTTACAGTGTGATTTTGTGATTTTATATACTGACACTTGGTACGACATTATTTGTGTTGAGACAGGCGGTGCCATAATTGTTTCTAGTAGTTTGGAAATCATTTTAAACATTATGTCCCGATCTAATATGGCTGTAAAGCGTTAGTGTAGGGTGAAAAACCTACCCTGTAAAAAGAAACCATCTGCTGTATCGAAGTTTGCCAGTAGGTAGACGGCCTTGGTCCACTATGGATCTGCTTTCTCCAATGTAGAAAAAGAAGAATTCTAAATGACGACGTTGTTAAAAAATGAAATCAAAAATTCGTTCTGAAAACATGCATTAATAAGAAATAATTTATTTGAATGTGAGAAAATTTCAATTTTATCTGAAATACTACATGAAATTTTTTTTTATTGTAACGTTTCAATATTTAAAAAGTAAAAATTTATTATTAATTTAATATATAGCAACTAAATTTGATTAGTTATGTAATAAAATATGGACGTTAATTTTTTAATGGAAAAATAATAAATATAAAATATAAAATTAAATATAAATAAATATAAAATATAAAATTAAATGGAAATAATCATTAAAAACATTAACAACAAATAAGGAACAGTAATTTAGTACAGTAACTATAAAGACATAAATTAATATTTGTTATAAGTTTAAATTATATTTGCACAAGTAACTGAATACAAAAACAACAGCAAGATCCGTTCAAACGCATGTAAGAAAAAAAAAAAATCATTTAATTTCCTAAAACTGTTGCCGAAAGTGTACATTTTGTATGTCCATTTACAGCAATTCATTAATATGATGCATGTTAAAACCGAAAAGCAAATTACGAGTCCCTTCCGTTTGTGTTCCTTTTGCAACTCTGTATGCTTATGATTAATGCGGGTTAGTGGGGAAATTAATTACTAGGAAAGTAACGCAATTAAAACGAAATGACTCATAAACTCTTGATCGCGAAGAGAAGTTGTGCACCTCAAATAATTAGAACGCGCGTTGTGGAGAAAAGCAAGATTCCCTTTTCACGAAGAAGCTTTAAATTAACTTTAAATCATTCTAATTCTTGGAATCGCCATCGACTTTTATTTGTTTTCGAAAATTCCTTTCGGTTGTTCCAAGAATCTTGCAAAATGCAAACTAATTGACGTAATTGTGGTGATGCTGGCTAAATATACATAGTTTCTAATTGAACCGATGAATGTAGTTTAATTAATAAGCAATTGCTGGGCGCTTAAAATATACCGGTTAATTTCTAGCGTCATTTTTTAAAAATTTTTTTTTATCTTGTAGATTTTACTCCATCAATTCATCAATTTTATGTAGCTACAGTGTTACTTTACTGGAGCAGTCCATCCATTTTATATATAAGATACTGTATTTGAGTACTTTATTTATTTTATATACCTATAGTGTGTCTTGAATGCTTCATCTATTTTATATGCCTATAATGTGACTTTACTTGAGTAATTCATATATTATACCATATGCCAAAATTTGAAAACTTCGTCGATTATCTATGCGTACAATGTTACTTTATTTGAAAGTTCATCTATTTTATATTTTATATATATTTTTTTACATACTGGCGCTCAGTGCTACAGGTTTCGCTCTCAAGTCGCGATGGTTCCATTGATATTTGTAATGTCACGGAATCCACTTTGAGCCGTAGGTCCCGAACGGTCTAATATGAATTTTAGAGTTGACAACCCTACCCCGTAAATATCAGCGACATGGAGGCAAGTTTCTACCACGTTTCGAGGCACGGTGGCAGATTTCTACCTACAAACAGAAGCTGACATCACAACAGAAGCTGACACCCGCTTTCCTCCTTCCATGAAACTACATGGTTTCCTGGATTTAGTCTAGCCAAGTCTAGTCTCTACCAAGAAGAAACAATATATTTCTCAATCTAAGAAACAATATATTTGATTATTTAAATATAATAAAATAAGAAGGTGATTTTGATTAAATAGAAGGATACCTAGACCAAAAATATTTTTGAAAACATTAGCAATACAATGAAGTACAGTAATAAATTAATATTTGTTATAATTTTTAATTATATTGTTATGCATTAATTAGACATATTGCTTGTGAAAAAAATTATGTTTTTCACAAGCAATAGGACTTAATATCTGCATGCAGAAACAACAAGATCTGTTCAAACGCATGCATAAAAACATTTAATTTCCTAAAATAGTTGACTTTCTATTAAAACTGCTTTTTGTATGTCCATTTACAGCAATTCATTACTATGATGTATGCTAAAACTAAAATGCAAATTATGAGTCCCTTCCGTTTTATGTTCCATTTGCCACTCTATGTATGATTATGACTAATGTGATTGTGGGGAATTAATTACGAGGAAAGTAACGCAATTAAAACGAAATGACTCATAAACTCTTGATCGTGAAGAGAAGTTGTGCACCTCGAATAATTAGAATGCGCATTGTGGAGAAAAGCAAGATTTCTCTTTCACGAAGAAACTCTAAATTAATTTTTAAATCATTCTAATTCCCGGAATTGCTTTTGACTTTTATTTCTTTCGAAAATTCCTTTCGGTTGTTCCAAGAATCTTGCAAAATGCAAACTAATTTACGTAATTGTGGTGTTTCTTGCTAAATATACACAGTTTCTAATTGAACCGCTGAATGCAGATTAATTAATTAGAAATTGCTGGGGTTTAAAATATGCTGGTTAATTTTTAGCGCCATTTTTAATTTTTTACCTTGTAGATTTTATACATCCATGAAGTAATTTTATTCGTGTATTTTATATAGTGTGACTTTACTTGAGCATTTCATCTTTTTTAACATGTGTTATACTTTTCTTGAGTGTTTAATTTATTTTGTATACTTATAATGTGCTTCGAACAACTCATCTGTTTTATATGTCTACAGTGTGACTTTTTCTTGAGCAGTTCTTCCATTATATATGCCGTGAATGTGATTTTTACTTGAAGAGTTAATTTATTATACTAGCTTACAATTTGACTTTACTTAAAAGTTTATATATTATATATGCCTTCAATGTGATTTTACTTGAATAGTTCATTTATTTTATCTATATTAGAATTTACTTAAGTATTTCATTTATTTTATATACCTATAGTGTACTGAACAGCTCATCTATTTTATAAGGCTACAATTTGACTTCACTTGAACAGTTCATCTATTATATATGCCTACAGTGTGACTTTACTTGAACAGTTCATCAATTATATATGCCTACAGTGTGACTTTACTTGAACAGTACATCTATTATATATGCCTACAGTGTGACTTTACTTGAACAGTTCATCTATTATATATGCCTACAGTGTGACTTCACTTGAACAGTTCATCAATTATATATGCCTACAGTGTGACTTTACTTGAACAGTTCATCTATTATATGCCTACAGTGTGACTTACTTGAACAGTTCATCTATTATATATGCCTACAGTGTGACTTTACTTGAACAGTTCATCTATTATATATGCCTACAGTGTGACTTCACTTGAACAGTTCATCAATTATATATGCCTACAGTGTGACTTTTACTTGAACAGTTCATCTATTATATATGCCTACAGTGTGACTTTACTTGAACAGTTCATCTATTATATATGCCTACTGAGTGTGACTTTACTTGAACAGTTCATCTATTATATACGCCTACAACGTGATTTTATTTCAACAGTTCATCTATTTTATATTCTCACAGTATGATTTTACATGATCAGTTCGTCTCTTTTATATACCTATAAACTGTATTTTTTTGAGCAATTTATCTATTTTACATACGTATAGTCTTAAAACTATCGCTTGAGAAATTGGTATGCTGCCAAGTCAGACTGATTTCAAAAAGAAAATTGTCATAGGGGATGTAGGTTTTAGTTTAGGAGGATTTTAATTGCATTAAAAATAAATTTAATTTTAAGTAATTAAATTTTAGATTACAGGATATTAAAATAAAAACCAGATGAAAACAATTGCGCAGTTTCTTTCAAAAAATCTTTGAGCAGCATATATCTGACTAGCCCACCTGAGAAACAAGCGATTAGTTCATTTTTGCCGTTACACCGTGTGGTTACCATGTCAATCAATCCGTGGTGGTTCTATATTCTCTATAGTGTGGTTTGATTAGAGTAATTCACCTGTTTTATATGCCTTACAGTGTGGCTTTACTTGAGGAGTTCATCTATTTTATATATCTATAATTGGACTTTTACTTCAGCGGTTCATCTAATTTATATGCATACAATGTGACTTTACTTGAGCAGTTCATCTAATTTATATGCATACAATGTGACTTTACTTCAGCAGTTCATCTAATTTATATGCATCAATGTGGCTTTCCTTCAGCAGTTCATCTAATTTATATGCATACAATGTGACTTTACTTGAGCAGTTCATCTAATTTATATGCATACAATGTGACTTTACTTCAGCAGTTCATCTAATTTATATGCATACAATGTGGCTTTCCTTCAGCAGTTCATCTAATTTATATGCATACAATGTGACTTTACTTGAGCAGTTCATCTAATTTATATGCATACAATGTGACTTTACTTCAGCAGTTCATCTAATTTATATGCATACAATGTGGCTTTCCTTCAGCAGTTCATCTAATTTATATGCATACAATGTGACTTTACTTGAGCAGTTCATCTAATTTATATGCATACAATGTGGCTTTCCTTCAGCAGTTCATCTAATTTATATGCATACAATGTGACTTTACTTGAGCAGTTCATCTATTTCGTATGTATGTATCTTTATGTAAAGTTAAATATAAAGTTACATATCACGTTAACTAATGTTAACTTTATATAAAGTTACATTGTATTAATTTTTACATCTACACATCTATGTACCTAACAATTCATTTATTTTATATATCTACAAAGCGACTTCACTTGAGCAACTAATAAATTTTATATTTACTGACTAGGAACCCAGAATAAATTTATAATTTTTGACTCGTCAAAGTTATTCAAGGAAATAAAGACGAAAAATACAAGTTCAATAGAAAACACATATCATGAATATTGGCATATTCAAATAGTGTAACAGGAAAAAAAATTTTAAGTATAATGCTAAACATATATCCTATAATAAATTAATAACAAAATGTCCTCATCTTATGTGCCTAGTTCCTCTATTCCGAAGTTGGCACTCCATAAACCATACTGTAAATAACAGTATTTTTTATCTTCAACATAAATTTTTAACTGTTTTAAGTTGCCCATATATTTTATGTTGATGGAAATTTTTCACGAGGGTAGAAGGCTTGGCAGAGTAATAAAAGTCTCCTTGCTTGTTATTTTACTAGAGTTATGATTCCATTTATGGACTTTTAATCCATAACTGAACCCCTTAAACTTTAAATTATAATCAAGGGATTTGCCTCGTATTAATATGTATAAGAATTTTAAACCAGATTTTTTGCTTCATAGTTGTCAAATATAAGAATAAAGAAACATCATAAACGTAATTTAAAAAAAAAAAAAAAAAGAGTTTGGCTTGTGTAATCAGCGGTTCAATTGTTCATTCCATTTAATGTCAACATAATGATCTTTAAATATGTATGACTATATATACAAGTCGCTTTGTAGCAGAAGGACTTTGTTTCAAATCTTCTGATGGTACTGGTTCAATCACTGTCATTAGGAACGAAGCAATCTGAGGGTGATTGTTAAAGCATGCGTAGGCGTTTCCAATCTTCAGCCAGACTGCTTGTTAGAATTCTTTATGTTTTCTCCCATTTCTCCTCTCAATTTGTGTTCCAAACTCACTAGTCAAGGAACTATTCACGATATACACTAGACATACCGATGTGCATACAAAAGTTTGTGTATTAATTTTATCATTAAATGAAATGAAATTAAGTATAAGTGAGGTTTACATAATCATGCATTCTTTATGTTTTCTTAAATAAAATTTGCACATTTAGAGTAGTAACCTCTCAAAATCTGAGTTTTGTTCTAAACTCACTGGCCTAAACTATTCACGAATAATACTAGACATACAGATATACATACAAAAATCTTTGCAATAATTTTTATTATTGAATAAACTGAAATTAAGTATTATAAGTGAGGTTTACATAATCATGCATTTTTTTTATAGTTTCTTCCATATGATTTGTAGTTACATTTAGAGTAGTAACCTCTCAAAATCCAATTTTTGTTCCAAACTCACTGGTCAATGAACTATTCACAAAATATACTAGACATACCGATGTACATACAAAAGTGTTTGTAATAATTTTATAATTAAATGAAATGAAATTAAGTATTATAAATGTGGTACCGTGTATTCCAAATGTTTCTCCCATATGATTTGTAAATTTAGGATAGTAATCTCTCGCAGTCCAATTTTTTCGCCAGTTTTTTTCTCACAATCTACTATTCATGATATACACTAGACATACCAATGTGCATATAAAATACTTTGCAATAATTTTATTATTGAATTAAAAATCAAGTATTATGAGTGTGATTTACATCATCAAATTTTTAAGAAAATGCAATCTTAAATATTAACTAATGTTACTTGTCAATGAAAGTGTTTGTGTATTTGTAATTAAGTGTTAATGTTTCGATAATAATTTAATTCATAGATGAAAAGCTAAATAGAATTTTAAATTTTTAAAAAATGAATGAAATTGCTATAATATATGGGTGGTTTTCTTAGTTTTTTTCCTTTTGTTTTCAAACATGATAACATTCACAATTATATCTAACAAAAGGATTTAAAAAGAAAAAAATAGGTAAAATGACATCAAAGAATTGCTATCAGTTTATCAACTAATTAAAATGTAAAATCAATAAGACTGAAATAGAATCAAATTTCTGGAATAATATTTATTTTTGTTGTAGAGATTTAAACCACTACTGCATAGTTGATTATAGCCAAAGTTATTCCGTGACTTTGTTTCTTGCCCCACTTCATCGACAGAAAATCTTGACCAAGTCCATGAACTCTTGTTAGCAGACCAGTCATGTTAAAGGGTAAACAATTAATATAAAAAAAAAAAAATTGTAAAGTCAATTCCTACTTTTTTTCACTATATTGCCGAAAGTTCTTTATAAATAATTTTCATTCATTCTTTTTTAAGTTTATCTGGCGCCATTTATTGGTAGATATATGCAACTTAAATCTAAAAAAAAAACTGAAATTAATTAATTAAATTTAATTACTGAATTAATATTTGCAAAAACTGTATAAACATCAAGTGTCATCCGCTACAAGTTCAAAAAAATGTATTTGAACTTGAGTGGATGAATAAAAAAAAGTATTTTATTAACGATTGAAAATTTGAACAAGATATACACTGAAGTGACGAAAGTCATGGGATAGCAATATGCAAATTTTCAGATGGCAGTAGCATCGCGTAGAACAGGTATAAATGAGCAGTGCTTTCGCAGAGCTTTCATTTCTGTTCAAGTTATTCATGTGAAGAGGTTTTGACGTGATGATGACCGCACGACGGGAATTAACAGACTTTGAACGCGGAATGTTAGTTGGAGCTAGACGCATGGGTCATGCCATTTCGAAATCGTTAGGAATTCAACATTCCCAGATCCACTGTGTCAAGAGTGTGCCGAGAGTATTTCAGGCATAACACCCCACCATGGACAGCGCAGTCGACCGCCTGCACTTAACTACCGAGACCGGCGACGTCTGCAAAGAGTCGTAAATTCAACAGACAAGCAACACTGCGTCAAATAACCGCAGAAATCAATGTGGGCGTACAAGGGACTTGTCTGTTAGAACTGTGCGGAGAAATTTGGCTTTCTTGGGCTATTCCAGCAGAAGACCGACTCGAGTGCCTTTACTGACAGAACGACATCGCTTGCAGCGACTCTCGTGGGCACGTGAGCATGGTTGGTCCCCTAGATGAATGGAAAACCGTGGCCTGGTCCGATGAGTCACGATTTTAGTTGGTAAGAGCTGATGGTAGGGTTCGAGTGTGGCACAGACCCCACGAAGCCATGGACCCAAACTGTCAGCAAGGCACTGTTCAAGCTGGTGGTGGCTCCGTAATGGTCTGGGCTGTTTTTTTCATGGACTTGGTCCTCTGGTGCGACTGGACCGAACATTGACTGGAAATGCTTATGTTCAGCTACTTGAGATCACTTGCAGCCATTCATGGACTTCATGTACCCAAACAACGATGGAATTTTTATGGATGACAATGCGCCATGTCACCGGGCCACAACTATTCGCGATTGGTTTGAAGAACATTCTGACAATTCCAACGAATGATCTGACCACCTAGATCGCCCGACATGAATCCCATCGAGCATTTATGGGACATCATCGAAGGTCTGTTCGTGCCCAAAATCCTGCACCATCAACGCTTTCCACAATTATGAACGTCTATCGAGACAGCATGGCTCAATATTCCTGCAGAAGACTTCCAACGACTTGTTGAGTCCATTCCACGTCGAGTTGCTGCACTTCGCCGGGCGAAAGGAGGGCCGACACGATATTAAGAGGTTTCCCATGATTTTTGTCACTTCAGTGTATATAGGGAGGGTGTGAGCTAATAGAAGGAATTGAAAATGCAGCTTCTTTTCTCTTTTGTCCCCATCCATCAAAGACATGGGACACCCTAAAGGAGAAGTCTGACTTTACCCACCCGGTTATAATCCTGGTCCTGGGTACCATTTTAGTTGTCTTTTACGACATGCATGGGCTACAGAGAGGTTATTATTCTGACACGGAAAGTCACTGGGAAGAGGAGGGTTCCATAGTTTAGTAAAGTCAATATTATTTATAAAAAAATTGACAATCAAAATCTATGCATTTATAGCTTTCTTTAACTTATTACTATGAAAAAAAAAAGATTTAAAAGATTTTTTTAAAATTTTAAAATATATATTTATATTAAAAATATTCTTAACTTAATTGCTAAGAAATGCATATCCCACATTTTATTTTTTTAACAAATTAATATTATTAAATTTCATATTTTCTTTAGATTCTGTACAGAATTTGTAAATATTCTTAATAGAATGCGACGTTTTAAAATGCTTTTTTAAAACGATCATTAATTTGGGCTGCCATATCCTGGTAAATACTGGTGTTTTTGATTAAAGAGAGCTTATCTCCAAGCAAAGGAAAGATTCATTGTTTACACCAGAGATAAATACGACGAATCCTCAGGCTTGGAACTCATTTCGTTGAGTTTTACAGCTTTGTGAACTGACCTCTCCAGGTGCTGGCATTAGATCCAACGTTATTCCGTGACTTCGTGGTCCAATTAATTACAGATGTACAATTATTGTACACTACTGCGTGTTATCATTATACACTATGTTTGCTATATCAAGTGTAATACTTTTATAAAAATGTTAAGATTTTAAGTTCATAGTCCAAATACAAGTAAGTTGAATGTCAATATATTTTGCGGATTCATGATAAAAATACTTACAAGTATAAATGGAATTGGAAAGTGTCACTTTTGGCAATAGCATTACAAAAACCAATGATCTGCTATTAAGATGTTACCAAAAAAATGTAAAAAATGTAAAATTTTGTAAATATTTGGACCACGATGTCACGGAATAACGCTGAATCTAATGCTAGCAGCTGGTCAGGCCATTTCACAAAGCTCTAAGACCCAACAGAATGAGTTCCCTTCAAGTTTAATTATTTTATAAAGGTGTGAACAAGTTTGACGATTTCGTGGTTCAAATATTTACAAATGCATATTGAATGGAAAGCATATTAATAAAAATAATATTTTAGGTTATGAGATAAGATATTTTGATTCTGTCATATCCTGGTAATTACTATGCTGGAATTATTAATGAAAGAGAGTTTATCTCGAAACAAAGCAAAGATTCCTTGTTTACACCAGAGATAAATACAATGAATCCTTTGACCGAGAACTCAGTCCGTTGAGTTTTAGAACTTGGTGAACTGGCCTCTCCATCTGCTAGCATTAGAGCCAACATTATTCCGTAGTTTCGTGGTCCAAATATTTACAAGTGTTAGTGGAATTGGATAGAGCCTAACCTGCCACTTGTAGGATAACCTACGTGAACCATCAAATGTGATATTTCCGTAAAAGTTTCAAGTTTGTGGTTCATGGTCCAAATACTTACAAATATAAAGGATAAATGTAAGTAATGTAGTAAATATTAATAATGATGTAATAAATAATATAATATAAATGTATTAAATAATATGTAAATAATAATAATGTAGTAAATGTCAATAAGTTTTAAGGATTCGTGATAAAAATATTTACAAGCATAAATAGAATTGGAAAGCTGCTCTTCTGCCAATTGTTTTAGCAATTACGTTAACTGTCCAGTGTGATATTTTTGTAAAAATGTCAAGATTCAGGAGTTCATGGTCCAAATACTTACAAGTGGAAATGGAATTGGATAGAGCCTATCCTGGTACTTGAATAAATTCTACATTAACCATCAAGTGTGATGTTTTTATAAAAGTGTCAAGTGTGTGTGTTCACTGTCCAAATACATACAAATATAAATTGAATGTCAACAAGTATTGATGATTCGTAGTAAAAATACTTACAAGTATCAATGGAATTTGAAAGCGGGTCTTCTGTCACTTTCATTGAGATTACGTTAACCATCAAGTGTGATATTCCAAATGTCGAGTTCGTTAGTTCCTGTGCAAATACTTACAAATATAAATTGACTGTCAACAAGTATTGATGATTCGTATTAAAAATACTTACAAGTATCGATGGAATTACAAAGAGGCTATTCTGTCCCTTATTAGAAATTCCGTTTATCATCAAGTGTGATATTTTTATAGAAGTGTCAAGTTTGTGGGTTCACAGTCCAAATACATACAAATATAAATTGAATGTTAACAAGTTTTTGCTGATTCGTAATAAAAATACTAACAAGTATCAATTTAATTGGTTAAAAGCTGCCTTTCTGCCACTGGCATTACAACCAATCATCTATTCAAATTCATCTATTTGATGTTACCAACGTTTCACTCCAAGTTTAATTATTTTAAAAGGAGCGAACATGTTTGAGAGTTTGAAAATGTTTATAACTGAAATGAATGAAAAGCTTATTGATAAAAATAATATTTTGTGTTTTCGATTAATTTGTTAAACTTCACAACAAAGTGTTTGCATGTAAATAATTTTAATTTATAGGTTTTACAAATTACTAATCCTTAAGAATATTCTCATTATATTATTAATGTAGTCATATTTATTTACATGAGAGTTTATAAGTCTGTTTAAACTATTGATTTATTTATAGTCTTCGTATCTGTTTAAAGCACGTGTATATTTACTTTCAGAAATTTGTTTTCCATGAATTTAAGTTGAGTATTATCATTTTGAAAACATTTTATTAAAAATTGTATAAAGGGCTATATTTATCACAAGTACATCAATTTAAAGTTTAAAGCATTCTTAATGATGAAAATGGATATTAAAATATCACTGATGGTATTTTCTTTATATTTGTAGTATTTTAAAATAATTCTAGTTAAATTTTTCTGGTTTCAATCAGTTATAAATTTTCACGGAAAAGTATGATGTTCTAGATAATTGAAACGTGAATTTTTTCATTCAAAAATTTTCAAATGGAAACGTTTGTATGTATTTTAAAAACTTTTTCAATATAAGTTTTTTATATACTTTTCACACAAAAATATATAATTACTTCTAGTTGAGTAAATATATGTATATGCACATTATTTTTTATTTTTTTTTATCTACAATATTGAACGACTTTTTTTAAAATGAAATATGAAAGATTTCGTTTTAAATAGCTTGTTTATAACATTTTTTATTAATTTCCAGATTAAAATTTTTGTTTTTCGTTTAAAATTTAAAAAGTAGCTTGCTGTAGTGGAAATAATAAAATTTTGTACTAATTAGTAAAAAAGTAATTTTTAAGAATTTTTTTAAATTCATATTTGCCAAAAAATAATTAATAAAGAGTGTAAATTAGGGCCAGATATAGTCTTGATTCAGTGTTGTTCATGGTAGAAACAGTTGTTTCTTTTAATGATAATTCGAAATTTTTATATGTCATATTTATTAAAATTTGCAAAGACAGGTCCAAGTGCAATTCATAACACATAAAACAAAATTAAATAAAAAATATTTACAAAATTATTTTAAAAGTCAGTTCGTTTTACTGTCCTTGTACCATCCGTATTGTCTGAAATTCTTCACTGACTGTCCACTCCTTTTCTCTTTCTCCGAGGTCGAACGGGGAGGGAAACAAGAAAGACGTGCAAAAACAAAGTTTAACATAAGAGTCAACCTATCCTTGAATGGAAAGACCTATCAACATTGAAATCTACCCTGTTGACTATGTAGTTTGTTTCTGGCATGGTGGATTCTTACTTAACGGAACATAAATACATTTATAGAAAAAAATAATACTTCATATTTTAATACATTTTATTTTTATAATGCAAGATTCCATTAATGCTGACACAAAAGTATAACAACTCTTTCCATTTTTTAATTGATAAGTAATTAGAAAATTTTTATTTTAATTGAAATATTACTTTTTTTTTATTGTTTGTTCAAAATTTTCGAATTTAAATAATTTGTTATTTCAAATTTTTTAAAATTTAGCTGTCATATTTATAAAAATTTTCAATGGCAGCATTTTCAATGACATTCATATATTAGTATATTTCTAAATTTTAATAATGCTAGATTTCATTATGAGGACCAAGTGATTAGCTCTCTGGTGCTCGGTGCCAGAAGTTCCGGATAAGAGTCCCGGCGGTGCCATGGATGTTTGTAGTGATTCTCCATTTTAAACCTTAGTTCCCGGTATAATATGACTGGAGGTAGGTCTGACAACCCTATCAAGTAAAAAAGAAAACATCTCCTGTCTTGAAACTTGCCAGTAGACAGACGGCCTAGGCCCACTGTGGGGCTGTTGCGCCAATATTGATAACGATGAGATTTTATTAATGCTAACTATTCCCTTTTTTTTATTTGATAAGTAATTAGAAAATCTTTACATTAATTGAAATATTACTTTTTCCTACGATTTGTTTAAAATTTTCCTTACAATATTTAGAATATTTTCTACATAAATACGAAATTGATGGAATCATTTCTTCAGAAACTTTATGATAAATAACGTAAACCTTAGCACAGCCCATTGAATTGAGAACAAATATTTGAATGTAAATTTATCTACGAGAAAGAGTTTTATATGCAGAACTTTTAGTACAACATATTCTGACGACTACACTGAATATATATATATATAATCGAAATCACGAATTGTTTCAAGAGAAATATAGAAAAACATGGAGCTCGCTGCATATGTAAACTTAAGATCTTATGATTATTTCTATAAGCGACGAACTTTCTGTGACAACTGCAGAAAGATTTTATGTTAACGACTAAACCTTAAGCGGAAGACGAGAGTTATCGCCCCCTTAAGGCGAATGGTAAAATTAAATACTGTTGGTTTGCCATAAATTTTCATAATACGGTACTTCCGAAACCATATTTCTGAACCCCAGCAATTGTGTTTAAGAATACTGGAAAATATATATTCTTTAACAAAGCTTGAAAGTTTTCTCGTCTTTTAAAATTGAAAGTAATAACAATAAGTGTGGTGTGAAAATATTTTATTGTGGTTTGAACCAGGATTTCGTACCAGTGATAAAAATGACTCGTGATTTTGGCCAGTGATAAACTATTTCTGAATAGACGAAAAGAGTTTAAAGTACAGTTCACGTTGAATGCAGTTAGTTAAATAAATTTAAAAACACTTTGTTGTAAAAAATATAATTAGTAAATCTCTTTAATTTGGAAACAGCCATAAGATTTATTTATTTTTATGCATGAAACAATATAGATTAAAATTTTATAATCAATTTACAAAGATTTCAGCATTGTTTATAATTATGCAGTGTTATATATATATATATATATCAGTTTTGAAATTTGTTGGTCAATCGGGTTCGAGATTCTCATCTGAGATGAAGGAGAGTTTAATCCTGTGCTTCCTCTGAAGAAACGATTAGTTTGCCTACAGTCTATAGGAAAAACATTTAGCTCAATCCTTGCTATCAGTTGGCCTACAGACTCTCACCCGGAGAGTATATATTTAATGCAACCTTACACTTTGAATACTCTGCATTTAGCCAAGAGTTCCGACTTAAAGTGGAGTTCTTCCACGAAGCTATAATTATCAATCTATTACTTTAAATTCTGTGCTAAATAGTGTAGGTCTCTAATTGCATGTATGTGGTGTATGTGCGTGTGTAAATAAATTCCAAGTTCTCCATCTTGTGCCTGAAGTATCTCAACCGAACAATACCCATTTACAATCTGGTTGCTGCAACTTTTTAGTTAGTTAGAAACTAATGTAATCAAATAAAAACCTTTCGGGTATTAGTATACATTGCGTGCCACAAATTTGTTCTTTCCATAGAATGTTTCAAAGTTCCTGATGATTATGTTTATATCGAAAGGAAAAGCACTATTGCAATTGGAGATCTCTATTCAGAGCATTAGGAAAATTAGATGACAAAAATAAAGGTTTTGTTACTATAACTAATTAATGTATATGCACCTCTAAAAATCTGGTATACGATCTTTCTTGTAAGTTTAGCATTCTATACATAGACATCCACCAGTTTTATGACACTGTTTGTGAATGAGATCGTAACAGAGCGTTTATGTACCATAATAATCTTATCATTTTACTTCTGTAGTTGATCTCTTATGGAGTAAGCATTGAAATGTAGGTTCCTATTTTATGATAAACATGTATTTTTGTTTTTATTATTAGATAAATATAATTTCATTGAAGAATTAATAATGAAGGGATATTCTTAAGCTATATTTTCGTTTGAATTATTGGTATATAATATATATATAAACAATATTATTTTTAGTGATTCTTAACAAAATATCCATCATTTGAACATTTTGATTAATGCTTCATGTAGTTCATATACATTTATTCTTATGTAATTATACGCATTGATTTAATTATAACAAAATCATTAATGACATATATTAAAAATAACAATATGCTTAATGTTAAAATAAAAATCTTGCATCTTAGATATTTCTGTTTTTCTAAACTTTGTAAGTTTAAATCAGTTACGTTTAACCTTAATATACGTCGCTTATGATATAAAAAAAAGTTCAGTTTAAGAAGATTATAGCTAACCTGATTAGAAAACAGCAACCTTTGAAAAATACATTTATTTAATGCATTCAAAACTAAATATTCTTATTATAATGAATTGCTGTTCGAAGGAAACTAAATATTCATATTATAATGAATTGGTGTGAGGAGAAAACTAAATATTCATTATAATTAATGAATTTCTGTGAGAAAAAAAAAACTAAATATTCATTATAACTAAGGAATTGCTGGGAGAAGAAAACTAAATATTCTTATTATAATGAATTGTTGTGAGGAGAAAACTAAATATTATTATAATGAACCGTTGTGAGGAAAAAAACTAAATATTCATATTATAATGAACTGCTGGGAAAAAGAAAACTAAATATTCATATTATAATGAATTGCTGTTCGAAGGAAACTAAATATTCATATTATAATGAATTGGTGTGAGGAGAAAACTAAATATTCATTATAATTAATGAATTTCTGTGAGAAGAAAAAAACTAAATATTCATTATAATTAAGGAATTGCTGAGAAGAAAAACTAAATATTCTTATTGTAATGAATTGTTGTGAGGAGAAAACTAAATATTATTATAATGAACCGTTGTGAGGAAAAAACTAAATATTCATATTATAATGAACTGCTGGGAAAAGAAAACTAAATATTCATATTATAATGAATTGCTGCGAGAAGCGCCAAAACATTGTTCAAGAATTAAGAGTCATTGTTTAGAATTTATTTGGTTCACAATAAGGCAAGAATTGATTGATATTCGATGATGCTGATCAGAAAAAGTCTCATTATTAAATAAATACATTTGAGCTTTACCTTAATAATTATATCTAATACAATAACAAGTAATATAAAAAAAAAAATTTAAGTCAATTCCTACTTTTTTTCACTATATTGCAAAAGTCCTTTATAAATATTTTTCATTCATTTTTTTAAGTTTATCTGGCGCCATCTATTGGTAGATATATGCAACTTAAATCTAAAAGGAACTAAAATTAATTAAGTAAATTTAATTACTAAATTGATATTTGAAAAAAACTGTATTAACATCAAGTGTCATCCACTACAAGTTAAAAAAAATGTATTTGAGCTTGAGTGGATGAATAAAAAGTATTTTATTAACGATTGAAAATTTGAACAAGATATATATAGGGAGAGTGTAAGCTAATAGAAGGAATTGAATAAGGGTAATTATAACTTATGTAATTTTAATTAATTACCTTATTAATACCTTAATAATTATGCCAAAATTTTGTTAAACAAAAAATTATGGTCCTAGAAAAAGAAATGTTTTTTTAGATTATTTATAAATTTAATTGAAGGAAAATACTTATATAAAAATCTGCATGACACAAAAATTTGTTACATATTGAAGAAAGGTATTTTTTATAACTTTCTTTAACGAGAATGTTCATGTTTTATTAATATTGCATACATATACAGGAAATGATTGAGTAGAATTTGCATTTAATTTTAAAAACATCCCAAAAAGGCTAACGCAAAAATTAAGAAGACAAAAATCATCTACATATTCAGCTAAAATTTTTATTTTAAAAAATGATATCACATTTGAATTTAAATAACATGTGATACGAAAGTGATTTTTGATGACTAAGACAGAACTGTAAGATAAAAAAATCATGTTTTATATAATGTACCTATTTTGTTACTCTACTTAAGTTTTCTCAAAATGATTTTAAATAGGGGACCTAATCGCAAAGTGACTAGCGCCATAGGCATTGGGTTAGAGCCCTGGTGGTGCCATGAATGCCAGTAATGGCCTGGAATCCACCTTAAATTGTAGATCCTTGTCCACTGTGACTGTTGGGCGTAAGGCTAAAAGCCCTACTCCGTAAAAAAGAAAGCCTCTCCTATCTCGAAATCTGCCAGTAGGCAGACGACATTCGTCCACAACAGGCCTTTGAGTCAATGAAGAAGATTTTAAACAGCTAATTGAAGCATAGTTGGGCCTAATGGCCGAGTGGCTAACACTCTAGTGCTCGGTACCACATATTTCTGGTTCGAATCCCGGCGGTGCCATGAATATTTGTAGTGGTTCGGTATCCACTTTCAATTGTAGGTACAGGTCTAACAGGATCGTAGTGCTTTGCGGGGGTATTGTTACTTCGCGTCCGTAGCTTATCTTCAAGCTGCACGCGCCTCCTGGGTAGAGTTAAGTGAGTAACATCGGTGCGTCGCTTGCCTTAAGGCATAAAGATTAACTGTCTGTTTATTACCAGCTGCATTAGGAAAAAAATTGAAGCATAGTAGCAACAATGATTACAATTTCTGTATTGTAGAGAAATTTTTTTTTTTCTCTCTCTCTCTGGTTTTGATGTACATTTAAAAGTAGAAAGTATTATTATCTTGGCCTCAAACCAGCCTAGATAAGCCAACTGAAAGCGAAATAAGTACATTATCGCATAGAAAAACAATTATCAAAAAAACATCTTTACCATTCACTATCAGGTTTATGATTAAGAAGTACAGTCCTCAAAAACAAGAGACAGACAAAAATAAAACCCAATCTGTATTTATGGATATTTATGCACATAATTACCAGATATCCAAAAATATCTTGCATTATCTGAAATATAGAATTAATTCTTATTCTTATCAGCTGAATGTATTTTAGGAGGCTAAAATATGCAGTTATGCATGTGTAATAAAATTTTGAGATAAAAATAGAAAATGGAGAGATCTTTGTAATGTAAATATTTAGAAATTTCTTTCGTAATATTTTTTTTAATATTAAATATATTTTAATATTTTTTGAGTACCTATTTAGCTTTTGATAATATAATAATAATAATGGTTGTAATTCTATCGGTTATTAGCTTTTATTTCAAATATTTTGTTATATTTACATATTCTGCTTTATTTATTATTATTTTTTACCATGATTAGTACAGACGATCAATCTTGTTGTTAAAAAAATTATATAAAAATATATTTTAATATTTTTGATTACATATTTATCTTTTTATAATATTTACCTTTTAATAAGAACAAAAATAATGATAGTTATAATTCTGTAGGACATTTAAAATTTATATATATATTAACATTTATTTCAAAAATTTTGGTATATTTTCATAATTTTTTTTATTTATTATTATGTTTTACCATAATTAGTATAGACGACTAATCTTGTTAAAGGAATTATTTACTATTAAATATATTTTAATCTTGAGTACTTATTTAACTTCTGATAATATAAGTATTTATTATATCATATACATTTATCATTAAATTTATTAATGATATATGTAATGTTATTTTATTTAAGTTTTTAATAAGTACAAAAATAATGATAATGGTTATAAGGGCATTTAAATATATATGTATATATATATACTAACATCTATTTAAAATATTTTGTTATATTTACATATTATGTTTTATTTATTATCATTTTTCCATAATTAGCATAGACGATTAATCTTGTTATTAAAAGATGTACCAAGCATATTTGTTATTATTAAATGTATCTCTTTGGGAGGATGTAGATCAGTATTTGTATCAGATTTGAAGATGATATTAGTAGAAATAATCAGCAAACACTGTTTCATCTTCACTTACAAACTGATGAAATAAGGCAACTTATACTGATGATCATCATCATATACTGATGATCTTGGCTTACTTTGCTTAAATATAAAACAGTAGAAGGCGCACTATGAACAAACGAATTTGCATAGTTCGTGGCAAGGCTGAACATGTACCTGCCCAATTTAATTATAACTAAATTAAATTTTAAATATGTTAATAATGGTAAATATGTTAAGGCTGTTCTGACTGTGACTATTCGTACACGCTGGTCTTCATTAGGATGCACCTCTGAGATTCAACCTAAAGGCCAAGGGGTTGGTGGAAGATTAGATTCTTTTATGATGATAGGTCTCCAACTTCGAGATTCTCTTCAGGCTTCCTCAACTTCATTCTTTTCATGAGGAAATGTAAATACTCACTCTGCCAACTTTTCCAAAAGCCCTTCCGGATATTTTGAACAAGTTGTCATCGAGTTCTGTGGGTAGTGCAGATTTTGCTAGTTCATTTGGAAAGAAAATAACAGAAAGGAAACAAACTTAACCTACCAGACGAATTGGCAAACGATGAGCCACCTCATCGAACTAGATGACAAGTTGTTCAAACTATCCGAAAGGGCTTTTGGAAAAGGTGACAGAAAGAGTATTTACATTCTCACCAGAAAAGAACGAAATGGAGAAAGCCTGAAGAGAATTTCAAAGTTGAAGGCTTAGTTATCATAAAATAATTCAATCTTCCACCAGACACTTGGTCTTTAGGCCAAATCTCATACTAGATGCATCCTGGTGAGGATCAGTTTGCACGAGTTGTAATAGTCAGAACCACCTATAAAAAATGAGACGGGATTAAAGCATATAATGAATCAATATCGTTATCGGGTGAAACTAAAAATTTAGAACTGAGGATCGCTTCGATTTAGCGCAGAAGTGTCAATTTATTATCATGAATAGACAATCTTCAAATTGATATAAAATTTGACAGATTTGCTACCTGTATCCCATATTTCACCAAATTAGGTAAAAAAGGTGGAATAAAATGCCTTAATTTCTGTTTAAGAAATCTTATTGTATAATATATTTTACTTTTATTGTCTAATGTAAAATATAATTGATAATTCTGTTAAGTAATTTTGATCTAGAAATCTTTATTAGTAACAGTTCCTTCAATAAAATTCACTCGGTATTTTTTTAATATGTAATGCAAGAAAGTAATTCTTTGAACACCTCTAAAGAATTAAGATTTTTCTCAAAATTAAACGAATACTTATGGAAATCAACCTTAGAAACTTTTAATGGATAATCTTAAGGATTTCTAGAACTTTTTCTAAGAAGATTGTTAGTTAGGGCAAATGAGTTTAGAAGTTGCAATTTATTACATCTTCACTGACAGAAAAATTATGCCTTTTCACACGGAAACCAGAGAATCGAGCAATTTATAAAAGAGTTTAAGTATATGGCAAGTAATTCTTTTCTTTGTAAATGTATAAGGAAATGAATTATTTATGCGATACTTTTATTACAGGTTTCATACGCAAAGGTTTAAATGGCTTAAAAAATCAAAATAGATTTAAAAGTTAAAAAATAAAATGGAGATTAAGTACAAATATCACATTTTTTTCTTACTTGTATGTATTAAAAAATGTATCTCTGATTAAATATACAAGCAAAAATATTTTTTATTTAAGAGGAATTTGATATTTAATACTTAGCATCATTCCTGCTAAAAATCACTTACGTCATTTATCTAAGCTGAGCGGAATCTTAGAAATATTTTTTAATGTTTCCGTTTTTAAAAATGGGAGATATAATTTCTTTGGGGTTACAAAAAACTTCTATGAATCTTAGTTTTAACAATTACTTTTCTTTTAATAAAAATCAGCAATAAGTGCTTTTACACCGCAAAAAACAAAATAAAATAAAGAAATAAAAAAGAAAAAAGAAAAAGAAATAAAATTAAAGAAATAATACAGAAAAACATTCTTGAAACACATTCTTTTTTTTTTAAGCTTATAAAACTGGTTAAAAATAAAAATTTGTATAAATAGTTTTTAAGTTTTTCAGGAAAATTTATTAAATTAAACATAGTATTAAAACATTTCATAATTCAACTTAATGTTTTTCATTTATTTTTTTTTTAAATATGCCTATTTTTATGATAAAATATAAATAAATAAAAAACAAATATGTTAAAAAAATAAATATGTTTTATCTTACAGAATTTTAAGATATATTTTTAAAGTCGAAGTAAGCTTTTTTTTTTTTTTTAATAAAGGAAAATATATTAAATGTAGGAAATATATTTAAATCATTCCTCAGTTAAATTTTTGTCATTTCACGAACATATAAAAGTTGTTATATTTTAGGGTAATATTTTAGGTCGAGTAAAATACTTTTTGTGAAAAAATATATTAGTTTTCCTATAGAATTAATCAAATAAGTTTCTCAAAATGTATAAGAATTTAGCAACGCCAAGTATAAAATGTAAAAATTCCATATTTAACATAATAATCTGCAACTATCATTAGATAATTGAAAAAAAAATACAAGCATATTTGACTATTTCGACACATTCTAAATCTTGCATTTCCTACAAATTTTTATGGCGACTTATTCAGTTTGACTTATTTTATAGTGCCAAAAACTAATGTATGTCAGTTATTAGAGAAATTTTAATGATAGGTTAAACTATATTTTATCACAAAAACATCCCTTTTTTTTATTTCTTGAATGTTTTTAGTTTAAATATCTATAAAAAGGAAGTCATCTTTCAAATCATAATAAAAAATTCTTCGACGACCTACATCTGGTTACAGTTTAAAAGGTTTAAATTTTTGAATGTGAAATGAGCTATAGAACATCTACCTTTCTCATATTCAAATGCAACAGTACGTATAATCAGCCTTATTTTCATTATTAATCTTTGAACCTACATCTTGACGTAGTTGTACAAAAGGTTTAAATTGTGAATGGATTTTAATTAATGAACTATAGGCATTTCATCTAGATTTCTGAAATAGTTATCATATTCAAAAGTAAAAGTGCCATAATTTTTCGGTGATATCAAATATTTTTAATGCACATGCAATTTTTAATGCATTTTTCATTATTTCAATTAGTATAATATTTCCTACTTCATAGCAAGTAGTTTTTACTTATAATATATCAATATAACCATCATCCTTAAAATTCCCCACTGACATCTGTTGAAAATCAAATATGTTGAATCAGCATATTATAATTCCTTAACTAAACCAAATAACTTAATTTTAATTTATCAAAGCCGACTATTGAAATCAACTATGGTAGTTCTGTGTAATTTAGAATTCTTCTTCTTGTTTATGTGTTTTTAAAAAATGGGGCCATGTTCGAGCTCCATCACACACAGGTTTCGCGTGACCATCATTCCGTGGTCCTGGTCTAATAAGACTGTTTGTAGGACTCAACCCTAAAACCAGGTCAGATTTCTTCTACCAACAGAAGCTGATCCTTCCATAATAAATTTCAATAAACAAAAAAAAAAAAAACCAAAAAAAAAAAACTTCCTTATTTTTGCAAAGCAATCAGCAACTATCAAGTTTTCCCCAAATCAACTTAGTTATTTTTAGGTTTGGTTTGGTTTGTCACTCTACGGTCATTTTTTTTTGCACACTTTGGGCTAAATTAAACCAGGACCTACAGTTTAACGTAGATTCTAAACCACTAACAAACATCCATGCCATTCGCCAGGATTCGAGTTTGAAGTGTCTAAGTCCAAAGCGCTAACAAATTGGTCATCAGGTTGCTAGTCATTTTTATGTAATAATCAATTTTAAACAAAACCTCGAATTTTGATGAGATACCTTTTTCTCAATATCTTTGATGTCATATAAGTAGTTGAAAATATTAAATAATTAATTTGTCTATTTGTGATTTTGATGTTCAGTAGAAAAGTTTATGTAAAAATATTCAACTATTATTAAATGTACACAAATGTAAAAAAAAAAAAAAAAAAAAAAAAATACAAAGTTTTTTTCTTTTCTTTTCTTGGAAATGTAGAAATAAGAAAGATCGAAAAGTAATTCAAAAATTCGGTAAAGAAACATTTGAAGTAGAGAACGAAAAATAGAAAAGACGATATACGTATTCGAATTCTAACTGAAACTTTCAGGCACCAAACTGAATGACCGAATAGAATCGTCTGCTTTTTTAATTCCAACTGAAGAAAAATCACTTCACTTCAGTTAAGTCTCTTTGCCTTTCGATTTATTTGTTAGCCTTGCAACGAGACTAAAACCTAAAAGTCAGATTTATTGGAGCCATAAATGTTCCAAAGAATTGATAAACTCACTTCAATTCTATAGACAGCGGCCCTCTCAACGATTGTCGAGGTGCTTGGTTTAATCGGATTAAATTTACTTGTACCCAAGAGGAACCGAACGATTCAGTTCTAGTGCGCTAAAAAGTTATCTTTCAACTGAAACGAATTATAAAAGTAATCTAAAGTTTCAATTGAAATGTTCTTAAATCTTCTTCTGGAAATGGATTTCGTAACTTTATTCTTTTTTTTATTATTATTATTCTTGATTATTTCTTTTACCAAACGATTCCGTCGATGCAACTAAGTTTCTTTGTGAAATATTTTAATTCTTAATTGATTTTTATATTATTTTCTTCCACGGACGCACTAGAACTTTTAGATTATACGAAACCATTTCTCACGATGTTTTTATTGGAAGTTTTTTTAATTATTGTGTAGTAAATTAAGTACTCGAAGAATGTGACGTATCACCATAAAAAGGAAATGAATTCGTTGATAAATTGATGTGCATTCAATTTTGTGTGTTCGATAAAAATATTTATAATTATTTTGGGGATTGAAAAGTTTTCATTCACAGTTTGCATTAAATGTTTTTACTAAATATAAAGTTATTTCTCATTTAAATATGTGTTAGTGTTGCTATTAATTTTAATTTTGTACTTAAGTTTTGTAAGACTTTTAAATCCATTCAGAATCAATATAAAAATGGCCGTCTTTGTTAGAATTAATTTAAATTGTGATTTGTGAGTCTACAAATTGGATGGAATTGTTACGCCATAGAAGTAATTAATATTGTGTTGACAATAACATATTTGAAATGTGGATATTAAGGGATACATTAGATAATTTACTAATTATTTTCGAAAACACAATGTTTGTTATGTTATGTCAAATAAATAACTATGGATCAAGAGTTACATGTAAATAGTTATTTATTATTATTTTTATGCTCTGTAACTTAGATCTATATCGCTTTCAAGAAGAGGGTCACTTTCCGTTCATGGAAACAATTTAATTTTTATTTACAAGCACTATATATGTGTATATACAAATAATGAACTCTGGGTTATTATGCAAATAAATTAAAATTTAAAAATAAAATTTGATCACAAGTGATTGATTAAATCACAAATGCAGTTCACTCCAAGGTCGGAGATTTTCACAGTTCTCGACGTCGAATCTGCCTGGTCTACGGCAAACCTTAATTATCAAAAGGCGTGATAAGCGAAAAACAGGCGTAAACTCCGGTCAATTAAACCACTTCAGAGAAAAAAGAAAAGTATCACTACTGGTCGACTCGTCGCAGAACTCTCCCTCTTTTTCACTAAAAACTTCCTTTTAAGACAATCTGTCAAGAGGGAGGGTCAGCTTCCCTCACTTCTTATTGCAGTAGACATTTCTCAGCTCATGGTCTATCACCCATCACGATGGAACAACTCATGGTATAGTTCATATTCAATCTATATTAGTTTCTACCTGTGAAGGTTGAACAGACATTCGCTAATTTTCTGAGTCTCATTATCCATGGAGCTAAATATCTGCTATCAGATTTTAGTGAATGATTGTTCTTATAAGTACAAAACACTAATTGCATGTTATATGACTAGCCACAATACTACTTGTCTGCTGTCAAATTGAGTGATGGGTTTTATTATATATTTTCCAAATACTATACACTTCTTTCTCCTGTTTTGAAATGCCAAAACTCTTCCGTGAGGAAAAAAAAAAAAAAATACAGCTCAAACATTTAGCCTTAAATATAAAGTCATTTACATTTTATGTATCTTACACATCAGCGTTGATTTTCATTACTTACATTCATATCATCTGAAAGGTTTTTAGTAATATATTTCAAATATTTGATATATAAAATTTTACTAAGTTAACTGATAAATAAAAATTCTGTTATTTTTCTCAAATGTTGTTTAATGGATTTATATTAACATTAAATTATTTGTATCAGATTACCTTATTTCATCAATATGTATATATGTTTTTCTTTTCTTATAGGTAATCTATTATTGACTATTGTTAAAGTGAAAATGTGATTGACTAATAATCTGCTATTTTTATGTAAGTGTTTGAAGAAAAGCCTTTTCTTACTAGTTCTTTATTGTTATTTAATTTATACTCCGATACTTAAATTATATATATATGTCCTTAGAAGATTGTTTAATTATTATTTATTTAGTGATTTGTTTTAATAATCTAAATAAATTTCGTAGATTAATTAAAGCTATTATATTTCTGATTTATTAAAAATCTTTTTGTGCTTTCTTAAAAAGTTATGTTATAGTAATCGATTACAGAAGAAAATTAACTTGAACAAGGAGGGAAAATTATAAAAATATTTAATCTCTTATAAAATACTAAAATAAATAAAAAAAAATTATTAATAATAATCTGTTCAATTTTTGGAGAATTTTAATGTTCATTTTAAAAGTATTGTATCTTATTTTTAACAATATGATAACAATAATTATTTAAATTTAAAATAATCGTTTCTATCTGGCATTATCAAATATAAATAGCATACAACATTTTAACATTTATCAAAAGAGTTTTATTAAACCTTTTAGCATATAACATTTTATGTTACATTATTATGCGTGTTTGAAAATACAATATAATCCTTTTTATTTCGCATTTGTCTTTTACCGGTTAAATATTCTTTATTTTTAATATATAAATACAGCTTTTCATATCGATCTATATTAAACATAAAAGTATTATTTAAAATACTAAACATAGAATTTTAGGTAATAAGTATAATTATATCAAATTTCTAAGTCTTTGTATTAAAAAATCCTAACATTTGTTGGAACTTTAATTCACTTTTAATTCGTCGAATTTTTGCTAACATTATTTTATTGAAGTTATTTTATATTTTGAGATTTGCAAGTTTAATAACGACCAAAATAAAGAATATGAAAACCCAATAGATTATGAAATTATAAAATTTAAATAATATAATTCAATAGATTATTATTACTCACTAAATTAATAATCTGTTGAGTTTTTTTATCGTTTGTAAAAGGTAAAGGCTTTTTGCAAACGATAAAAAATAATTTCTCTCGAATAATCATCAAATACGTTTAAAATTTTTTGTAAAAATTAATTAATTAATTAAATTGATGTTAATATTATTTAATAAGATTAATTGATTGATTAATCATTTAACGTTAATTGATTAATCAGAAATATCATAAAGATTGAAAGAGAAGTATCAAAAGTAGAATATAAAATGAAAACTCAATAGATTGATTATAAATTTAATTAATATAATTCAATAGATTAATTTCACTAAATTAATAATCTATTGAAAGTTTTTTTTTTTAATTTGTAAAATGGTAAAGGCTTTTGAAAACGATAAAAAATTATTGTCGAAATTATAAAATGTTTAATTTTTTTTGTAAAAAATTATAATTAATTAAAGATATTAAGGATTAATTTACTTATTAATCATTAATTAACGTTAATTGATTAATAATTCATTGTTAAACATTTATACGTTAATTGATTGATCATTTTGCAAAAATATCATAAAGTTTTTTTCAAAAGTAGAATATAAAAAAAAAGAATAAAAAAAACTCAATAGATTATTAAATTATAAAACTTAAAAATATAACCAATAGATTATAAAATTATTTTTTAAATCTTTTTATTAATTTATTTTAATCTATTGATTTATCAGTTTATCGTTTGCAAAAATATAAGCCTGTTTTGACAATCATCAATATATATTTTATAACGAAAAACATTGACTATAATTTTAAAAATGGCGTTACATATTTATAAATGTCATCACAATCAATGTTTCATTATTAAACTTTTATTCATGAATAAAATCATAATTTAATTTATCTGAAAGCTTTGCCAATTTATTATTTTTCCTGTTTTATTTATCTTGGAAAGTAATTACTTTGTTAGCAATTGATAAGCGAATGTCTGTTACTGCCAATATATTTCATGACAGATTCTTTCAAAATTTCATATATCTGTCGATTTAACTTCCACTCATTTTATATCCTAAAGGTAATAATTTGTAAATTAAAAAATTTATTTATCATAAATCCGGAATATCACAAACAGTTTTAATTAATGATATTTTAATCAAATTGAAGACTGTTTAATTGTCAAGTTCTTGATTTGTTTGTTTATATAATTATTCTCTAATGGCCTGAGAATTAAAAGTTGATGTTGAAGAGTCCATGTTACTATTTATCTCCCTTTCAAATTCATTGTGACATTTTAAAACTAACATGACACCGCAGTAAATAATGGCCAATGAAACTAAGAGATTTGGGAAGAATTTTAAGTGTACAGGGGACAGCAGTATTCCAATAATTGATTTAATAAACAGTTCTTAATTTCAAACTTTAAATTCTCCATTGACTTCAACGGCGGTGAATTTTCCTTTGTTTAATGTCTATTAAAATGGGAAATACTTTTACCAAAACCTCCATTATTTGTTGTGTCATGATTTCTTCACAATTACGTCATTACAATAATCTTTACATAAAAGGTTTTCCCAAATTTACATAAAGTTTAAATATTTCGAGGAATGTTTTATAAATAGTTGAATATATTTTCATAATTAACAATAAAATCTATTAAAATTAATTTGTTTTATTGCTTAAGTAGGTTTAATAAAGCTTATTAAAAGATTCGAAACATTTTTATCAATACAGGTTTTAAATAATGCATTATAAATTTTTATTAATTTTTTTTTCTCTATTAAAAATGAATCAAACTCATAAATTTTTCGCAGTATTTTGTTTATTGTGATAGAATGTTTAAGATATAATACACTTAATAATAATGATAGAATTAGATTTAAAAAATGCATTGATGATTTTTATAAGTATAATTGTTTCAAACGCATTGTTGTATAATGAGTTTTTTTTTAATTAGGAATGACATATTTCGAAAATGGTGCCTGTGATTTTGTAGATGGCGCATTGGCGTTCCAATCTAAGAATGATTGTTTTGAATAGAATGAAATTTAAACGTTCCAAATAGAATTAATTGTAAACATTTCAATCAGAATTAAGTTTAATCGTTTCGAACAGAATTAATTTTGGTAGAATTAATAAAATCTAATATTAATAACTAGTTTTATTTTATTATATTAGCAGGAAGAATTTTAAAAAATGGGAGTCTTATATATTTCGAAATGGTTCGCCTGGTTTGGAAAAAGCCGGATTAGGTTTCCTATGAAGAATGTGCATTTCAAAACTGATTAACAAAGCTAAATTGAGAGTTCTGCAGTTTATTTCTAACACAGAATATGATGTGGGGAGATATTCTTCATTTGAGTTCGAATAGAAGTGGAGGATTCCTATAAAAAATCTTAGAATCTGCTTAAAAAAGTTTTACATGTTTAATTACTTTTATCAGAATGTATGATAAAGTTTCAAAAAGAATAATCAATATATATTTTTGTAATGTCAAATATGTTTATAATTTAAAAAAAAAAAAAAAGGACACTGCATATTTATAACTGTCATCACAGTCAACGTTCCATAACTTAAAATTTAATTCATAAATAAAAAACAAAATTAATATAGCTGAAAGCCTTGCCAATTTATTATTTTTGTGTTTTATTGATCTTGGGAAAGTAATTACTTTGTTTGAAATTGATAAGCGAATGTCTGTTACTGACAATATATTTCATGAGAGATTCTTCCAAAACTTCATATATTTGTCGATTTAACTTCCACTCATTTCATATCCTAAAGGTAATAACTTGTAACATAAAAATTTATTTATCTTTAATGAGGAATCTCAAGCAGTTTTAATTAATCATATTTTAATCAAATTAAAGACTGTTTAATTGTCAAGTTCTTGATTTGTTTGTTTAAATAATTATCTCCAATGGCTTGAGAATTAACAGTTGATGTTGAAGAGTTCCTGTTACTAATTTATCTCCAATTCAAATTGATTGTGTCAGTTTCAAAACTAACATGACACCACAGTAAATGCTGACCAATGAATCTGAAAGATTTGGGAATAATTTTAAGTGTACAGGGGATAGCAGTATTCTAATAATTGATTTAATAAACATTTCCTAATTGCAAACTTTAAATTCTCCATTGACTTCAGTGCCAGTAAAATTTCCTTTGTTTAATGTCTTTTACAATGACATATGTCTTCCCAAAGGGTGGTAACTTTTAAAAATGTTTTTCATTAAATTTTCAATTGCCCTTATATCAAATTAATTGGGAAACTCTTAATCAAAACCTCCATTATTTGTTGTGGTATGATTGTTTCACCATTACGTTATTACAATAATCTTTACATTAAATTTTTTATTTGTGGATAATATAATTCCTAATTTACATGGTGGTTAAATATTTCAAGGAATGTTTTATGAATAGTTGTATATATTTTAATAATTAACAATAAAAATCTGTTAAAATTAATTAGTTTTATTGCTTAAGTAAGGTTTAATTAAACTTGTTAAAAGATTCGAAACATTTTTATAAATACATGTTTTAAATAATTCATTATGAATTTCTTATTTATTTATTTTTTATTTTATTAAAATGAATCAAAATCACAAATTTTCGCAGTATTTCGCTTATTGTGATAGAATGTTTAAAATCTAACACACTTAATAATAATGATAGAATTAAATTTAAAAACCCAATGTTGATATTAATGAATATAATTGTTTTAAGCACATTATTGTAGAATTGTTTTTATTTTTAATTTAGGATTGATAATTTTTCGAAAATAGTGTTTGTGATTTTGTAGATGGCGCATTGGCGTTCCTATCTGAGAATGATTGTTTCAAATAGAATTAAATTTAAACGTTCCAAATACAAATGAATTATAATTATTTCATTCAGAATTAAGTTTAATCATTTTGAACAGAATTAATTTTGGTAGAATTAATGAAATGTAATATTCATAACATAACTAATTTTATTATTTTGAGCAGGAAGAATTTATAATTTGGAAATCTTATATTTTTCAAAAGGTGGGCGTGGTTTGGAAAATGGCGCATTGGGTTACTATCGTTGATGTGCGTTTCAAAAACTGATTAGCAAAGAAGAATTGAAAGTTCTCTTGTCTATCTATGTCTTGAAAGAATCATCCGTTTAAAAAGTTTTTACATGTTTCATTATTTTTATCTGAATGTATCATAAAGTTTGAAAAAAGTATCATTATATATAATTTTAAATAACAAATATCGTTTCTAATTTAAAAAAGAATCAACATATTCATACTTGTCATTACAATCAACGTTTCATTACTTAAATTTTCATTTATAAATAAAAACCCAATTTTATTTAGCTGAAAGCTTTGCCATTTTGCCATTTTATTATTTTTTTTGTTTTATTGATCTTGGGAAAGTAATTTCTTTGTTAGCAATTGATAAACAATGTCTGTTACTGTCAATATATTTCATGACAGACTCTTCCAAAACTTCATATATCTGTCGGTTTAACTTCCACTCATTTTATATCCTAAAGGTAATAACTTGTAACTTAAAAAAAAAAAAAAAAAAAAAAAATTTATTTATCTTAAATCAGGATATCTCAAACAGTTTTAATTAATGATATTTTAATCAAATAGAAGACTGTTTAATTGTCAAGTTCTTGATTTGTTTGTTTATATAATTATTCTCTAATGGCCTGAGAATTAACAGTGATGTTGAAGAGTCCAAGTACTATTTATCTCTTTCAAATGGATTGTGACATTTTGAAAACTAACATGACTCCGCAGTAAGTAATGGCCAATGAAATTGAAAGATTTGGGAAGAATTTTAAGTGTACAGGTGACAGTGGTATTCTAATAATTGATTTAATAAACAGTTTCCTAATTGCAAACTTTAAATTCTCCATTGACTTCAACGGCGGGAATTTCCATTTGTTTAATGTCTTTTACAATGACAGATGTCTTCCCAAAGGTTGGTAACTTAAAAATGTTTATCATTAAATTCTCAACACCTTTATAACAAATTTTCGACCAAAATTTCGATTTTAAATTTTTACATTGTTTGAAAAGCTTGTATTTTAAGCTTTTTAAATATCTTTTAATGTAAAGTTTGTTTATCTTGTTTTAGAAACAAGAGTTGTGTTAGTTTAAATATTTCAGGAGACGAATTCTTATGAAACCGTATGATTTTCGTAACAATTAAAATAAATGTTTCAATATAATTACCTTCATTGCTTAAGTTTTACTGTAAAACTTATTAAAAAATAAATATTTTTTAAATAATGTTTTATCACATTAAAAAAAACTTAAAATTATTGATATCACTTAATCTGATAAATAATCTGGCTACAAATTGTCTGAAAATTTGTTGTTTACATTTGCTGCTGTATGTTTTTATGCAAATCTATACTGTAACTAAATTTTCCCTTTGTTTTGTGATTTCTTTCATCATAAAATAATAAAACATTTGTGTTTGAAGAAAAAAAGAGACTTTATAAATTTGAATTTGAATTGGAATAAAATATATTGAATGAAAAGTTGTGAATCAAACTGTTTGTGGATCAAAACATTGAACTTTTCTATGCTTAAAAGTTAGTCAACATTTTTAAAGAATATATGTTGTGAACTGTTATTTCAAACACTGTGTGTTGTATTTGATTCAGAATTCTAAAATGAAATGTGAGCTACAAGATAATAGAATATAGACAATATAATTTTAAAGAAAAGATGATGAATTTTAAGGATTTTTTGAAAAGAGTGAAAATGAAGCAAACTCTGCAATTATTTGATATAATGATAACATTAAAATTCTATAATAGGTATTTTAAGAGTTGCAAGTTGAAAATCAAGGGCATTTTATTTGAAAAACTTTTGTTATTTGAGTAACACAGAATTAGAGTTATAAATTTGAGGGATTTGAATAATGTCGAAGAAATGTTGATAAATAGTACTTTTAAATTGGAAGTTATTTAAAGAAAACAAAACAAATAAATAAGTGTTTATATTAATAAATCTGGAGAATTTAAAGCTCAATAACATTTTTATGTATGTACATTTGTTTTTATTTACATTCAAAAGCAGGTTTTAATTATTTCTTATTTGAATTTTTATACATTTTGTATTCCTTCAAAACATGATAATACCACTATTTCTGTTCTAAATGCTTTGAAACTTCATGTAAAAGTTTTCTTTAAATGTATGAAAGGAATAGAACATGGAAATTATCTTAAATTCATAAATTATTTTTATTTTAGTTGTTAAACTAAGAATTTTTGTAAATTTTTTAAAAAAAGTTTGTGTCAAAATTTAAGCATACAAAAATGTATAAATAATTAAGATATAAATTTGAAAATAATATTACCTACATAATGATATTCTCAACATAAAAAATACTTAAAAGGAAAAACTATTCATGTTTTATTCATTTATTTATTTTTTGATTATCAAATTTTGCAACAATATCACATTTTTGCAATTTTTATTCATATTTAAAGAATAAATTGTATAAAAATAGTTAAAGTTGATAATTTTATGTAAAATTCAAAGGTTTTTAATATATTTAATCAAAACACTTGTAAAAAGGCAAAATATTTTAAATCCAGGACATTTTCATATTAAAAAGTTTTTACCAATAGGAGAATTTGTAAAAATATTTTTGTCGAGCAAATTTTAACTTCTTCAAAATAGAGCTCAGACAAATTTTAGAGCTTTAAGGAGAAATAAAACCATATTTTTTAATAAATAAGAACATGAACTTGATAATTCAATGGCATTTTAATATATTTACAACATTTTTAAAAAGTAATATCTCTAATTAAATGTTTGTTTTTAGCTTTTTTCTCAGAATGAATTTTTATGCTTTTGTTTTCATGTGAAACACCATAAGATTTACAAATGATTTTGATCCAAATGCTACAAAACTTGGTATATATGTTTTTAATAAATGTTTACAGGGAATAGACCTTGGAAATGATTCTAGCTACATAAATAATTTTTATTTTAATTGTTAAACTTCAAATTACATTTCAAATTTTGGAAAAATTTTGTATTGAACACATTTAAACTAATGTACAAAATAATAAATAATAAAGATATTATTTTACCAGAGGTCTATTCTGTAAAATATTGGCTACAAACAAATACAAACTTAGAAATTTAAAAAATATTGATTTGATTTGAGTTATCATGTTTTGTAACAAACTTATCAATTTTTGGCCATTTTTCCCTTATTTTACCTCTATAAAAATTAAAAAAAATAATAATAAAAAAAATTTTTATGTGAAATCATTAGTTTTTAGATACATTCAATCCAAAATGTGAAAAAAGATAAAAAATTTCAATAATTTCAAAAAAATTCCTTCGAAGGTGTTCGTGTACCTTAAATTCTCTATTGAACTTATATCAAATTAATTCGGAAGTACTTAATCAAAACCTCCATTATTTGTTGCGGTATGATTGTTTCACAATTATGTTATTACAATAATAATTTTAAGATTAAAGTTTTTATTTGTGGATAATATAATTCACAAATTTACATAGGGGTTAAATATTTCGATTAATATTTTATGAATGGTTGCATATAATTTAATATATAACAATAAATGTTAAAATTAGTTAGTTTTATTGCTTAAGTAAAGTTTAATTAAACTTAATAAAAGATTCGAAACATTTTTATATATGCATGTTTTAAATAATACATTATAATTTTTTTTTAAATTTACGTTTTATTTTATTAAAAATGTATCAAATTCATAAACTTTTCGCAGTATTTCGTTTATTGTGATAGAATGTTTATGTTATAATACACTTAATAATGATTGAATTAGATTTAAAATCAAATGATGATTTTAATGAGTATAATTGTATAATTTTTTTAATTAAGACTGACAGTTTTTCGAAAATGGTGCGTGTGATTTTGTAGATGGTGCATTGACGTTCCAATCTGAGAATGATAGTTTCAAATGGAATTAAATTTAAACGTTCCAATTAGAATTACAACTTTTATTATTTTATTTTTATCAGAATGTATCATACAGGTTGAAACAGATTCATCAATATATATTTTTATAATGACAGATATTGTTTATAATTTTTAACAAAATGGCGCTACATGTTTATAAATATCATCACAATCAACGTTTCATTACATAAATAATTCATTAATAAAAACTCAAATTAATTTAGCTAAAGCTTTCAGCTAAATTAATTTGAGTATTGCCAGTTTTATTGATCTTAGGAAAGCAATTACTTTGTTAGCGATTGATAAGCAAATGTCTGTTACTGTCAATATATTTCATGACATATTCTTTCAAAACTTTATATATCTGTCGATTTAACTTCCACTCATTTTATATCCTAAAGGTAATAACTTGTAACTTAAAAATTTATTTATCTTAAATCATGAATCTCAAACACTTTTAATTAATGATATTTTAAATCAAATTGAAGACTGTTTAACTGTCAAGTTCTAGATTTGTCTGTTTAAATAATTATCTCTAATGGCCTGAGAATTAACAGTTGATGTTGAAGAGTCCTTGTTACTATTTATTTATCTTTCAAATTGATTGTGACATTTTGAAAACTAACATGACACCACAGTAAATAATGGCCAATGAATATGAAAGATTTGGGAAGACTTTTAAGTGTACGGGGGACAGCAGTATTCTAATAATTGATTTAATAAACATTTCCTAATTGCAAACTTTAAATTCTCCATTGACATTTGGCGAATTCTCCTTTGTTTAATGTCTTTACAATGACAGTTGTCTTCCCAAAGGTTGGTAACTTATAAAATGTTTATCATTAAATTCTCAATTGTCCTTATATCAAATTAATTGGGAAACTCTAAATTAAAAACCTCCATTAATTGTTGTGATATGATTGGTTCACAATTACGTTATTGCAATAATCTTTACATTAAAGTTTTTAATTGTTGATAATATAATTCACAAATTTACATAAAGGTTAAATATGCCAAGGATTATTTTATGAATGGTTGCATACATTTGAACTGTTAACAATAAATGTTAAAATTAATTAGTATTATTGCTTAAGTAAGGTTTAATTAAACTCATTAAAAGGTTGGAAACATTTTTATAAATACATATTTTAAATAATACAATATGATTTTTTATTAATTTACGTTTTTGTATTAAAATTGAATCAAAATCATAAACTTTTCGTAGTATTTCTTTTATTGTGATAGAATGTTTAAGACGTTTACACTTAATAATAATGATAGTATTAAATTTATAACTCAATGATGATTTTAATAAGTATAATTGGTTTAAGCACTTTGTTTTATAATTGTTTTTATTAAATAGGATTGACAAGTTTTCGAAAATGGTGCGTGTGACTTTGTAGATTGCGTATTGACGTTCCAATATGAAAATGATTGTTTCAAATAGAATTAAATTTAAACGTTCCAAATAGAAATAATTATAATCATTTTAATCAGAATTAAATTTAATCATTTGGAAAAGAATTAACGAAATTTAATATTCAGAATTATATTCATTATTTTAAACGTTAAAGATTTTAAAAATTGGGAGTTATATTTTTCGAAAATATGGGCTGGTTTAGAAAATGGCGCATTGGGTCTCCTATGGTGGATGTGCATTTCAAAAACTGATTAGAAAGATGAATTGAAAGTTAACATGTTTGTGTCTTGGAGAGGATATGCGAGGGAAAAGTGCTTCAGTTGAATTCGAGTAGAAGTAAAGGATTTCCATCAAAGAATCATCAAATCTGTTTTAAAAGGTTTACATGTTTTATTATTTTTATAAGAATGTATCATACAGTTTGAAATTGAATCAAACGACGAATATTGTTTATTATTAAAAAATGACACTACATATTTATAACTGCCATCACAATCAACGTTTCATTATTTAAACTTTAATTCATAAATAAAATTCAAATTAATTTAGGGTGAAAGCTTTGCTAGTTTATTATTTTCCTGTTTTATTGATCTTGGGAAAGTAATTGTTTGCAATTGATAAGCGAATGTCTGTTACTGTCAATATATTTCATGACAGATTCTTTCAAAACTTCATATATCTGTCGATTTAACTTTCCACTCATTTTATATCCTAAAGGAACCTATGAAATTGTAACATAAAAATTTATTTATCTTAAATCGGGATTTCTCAAACAATTTTAATTAATGATATTTTAATCAAATTGAAGACTAATTGTCAAGTTCTTGATTTGTTTGTTTAAATAATTATCTCTAATGGCCTGAGAATTAACAGTTGATGTTGAAGAGTCCATGTTACTATTTATCTCCCTTTCAAATTGATTGTGACATTTTGAAAACTAACATGACACCACAGTAAGTAATGGCCAATGAATCTGAAAGATTTGGGAAGACTTTTAAGTGTACAGGGGACATCAGTATTCTAATAATTGATTTAATAAACAGTTTCCTAATTGCAAACTTTAAATTCTCCATTGACTTCAACGTCGGTGGATTTCCTTTGTTTAATGTCTTTTACAATGACAGATGTCTTCCCAAAGGTTGGTAACTTTTAAAAATGTTTATCATTAAATTCTCAATTGTCCTTATATCAAATTAATTGGGAAATACTTAATCAAAACCTCCATTATTTGTTGTGGTATGATTGTTTCACAATGATGTTATTACAATAATCTTTACATTAAAAGTTTTATTTGCGGATAATATAATTCACAAATTTATATAAAGGTTAATTATTTCAATGAATGTTTTATGAATAATTGCATACATTTTAATAGTTAACAATTAAATCTGTTAAAATTAATTAGTTTTATTGCTTAAGTAAGGTTTAATTAAAAAGTTATTAAAAGATTCGAAACATTTTTATAAATGCATGTTTTAAATAACACATTATGAATTTTTTTTAATTTACGTTTTTCTATTAAAAATGAATCAAATTCATAAATTTTTCATAGCATTTCATTTATTGTGATTGGATGTTTAAGATATAATGCATTTAATAATAATAACAGAATTAAATTTAAAATATATTGATGATTTTAATAAGTATTATTGTTTTAAGTTCATTGCTGTATAATTATTTTTTTTTCATTAGAACTTACAATTTTTAAAATGGTGCTTGTGATTTTGTAGATGGTCCGTTGGTTTTCCATTTTGGAGAATGATTGTTTCAAATAAATTAAATTTAAACATTCCAAATAGAATTAATTATAATTATTTCAATTAGAATTAAATTTAATCGTTTCGAGCAGAATTAATGCTTATAGAATTAATGAAATTTAATATTCATAACTAGTTTTATTATGTTAAGCATGAAGATTTTAAAAATTGGAAATCTTATATTTTTCGAAAAGGTGCACTTGGTTTGGAAAATGGCGTATTTGGTTTCCTATGAAGGGTGGGCATATCAACATTTGATTAACAAATCTGAAAGCTGAATTGAAAGTTCTCATGTCTGATTTTAAACGAACTAATGATTTAACAGTAATAGATAATGATGACAATATATTAAATGTACTTTGTGTTTTGTTAACAGATCTTTCTCGTATGATATTATTTCATTTTATTTAAATGTTTTTTAATGTTAAAATTGATAAACTATCATTAAACTAACATGTATTAAACTAAACATAATTAAAGCATATACAAGTACGAAAAAATATAATAAATTTTCAAGACCTGCAATTATACCATCATGCAAGAAGCAAATGAAAACTTTATTGCCAAGAATATTTAAATCATCCAATTTATAAATCTCATTACAGTTCAACATATTTGATACCGCAAGAGTATGATTTCAAAGACAAAATGATAATGCAAAAATTAAATTAGCGTCATTATATATATATATATAATGACGAATTATATATATATATATATATATATATATATTCATATATATATATATTATATATATATATATATTATATATATAACTCATATATATGTATTTTTAAATTTTATGTCATTTAAATACAAAATTTTTATTAATGAGGATATATAGTGTTTTAATTTATCGCTCTAATTTAACGCATGATTATCTCTCTTATGAAGAACGAAGAACTTTTGTTAAATAATTGTGCTTTCCAATTTTGATAAATTTCCAATTTTCAACACATTTTATTAATTTACATTATTTACTACTAAACAATAAATTAAGATGATACCTTTTAAGGAAATACTAGAATATATATATATATATATATATTAAAATAAATGAATATATAAATAAATAAATAAATAAAATACATCAAAATACTGTATATGATAGTTTTGTTTAATTTTGAAGAAAAAACCTCACACATTCTCTTTTTCATTAAAATAAACATGATACAACAGTTGTAATCAATACGGAAATTTCAATTTCTGAAAGTTGAAATTTAATTTTCTAGCAATATTTATTTGCTGCACAATAAAAATATAATTTTCCTATATAAGCCTGAGAGCTTTCAATTATACAAATTAAAAAAATACTGTAGTTCTAGCTATTAGAAACCTTGATAGCTTGGACTCAATCCAAATAAAACTACTTTTTACTCCTTACTACTTTTACTTTTTACTTTATGTTTTTACTTCCAAATTAACTGAGATAATCACCAGTATCAGATCTCTCGTTGTTAATTTGAATCCATATCGTTTTTTGTTGTAAAATTGAACCCAATTTAGATAGAAATGGAATAATTTAAATTAAAGGAATTCATTGATAGTGTCATTATCTGAAATACGTTTTTAACTTTGTTAATCATTTTTAGATTAAATTTTTTTTAAACATAGCTTAAAAGAAATATAATTTTGTAATCTGATTACATTGTTAAATCAAATTACTTTTATTTCTGATTTCATTACTGCTGCTTACCAAACCATTTATTTCTTAAATATAACTTTAGCAATTTGCCTTTTTTATGGTGTAAACAATTAATTATTACTACTATTCTCATTGTTTGAAAAGTTTCTTGTAATTGAAATAATAGCTGGTGATGTTAAATTTATTTCTTCGTGTTTAGTACGTTTTTATCAGGAAAGATAACCACAAACTATTATTGTCTGAAAATATAACTGTTACAATTTACATCACAAAAATAGTATAATTGCCCAATAATATTTTATGGGAAAAAAAAAGAAAAAGTAAATTAATAAGATTGTAACAATAATTTTAAAAATAAAATTTCGCACTACTTTAAATTCCTTGCGTAATTACAGTTTTCCCAAATGACTATTAAATATATTTTTTAACTTAACATTAAAAAAATTGACTTGCTATTCCCTAAACTCAAAAGACCACTACCATGGACACCGTTTTGAGTCGATCGAAATAGATTCAACGTGAATCGCCGCTCGCTTTGAAGGCCATCTCTGCCGATGATTTTTTAGCATGCATTGAGGATTGGAAAATCGGTAGTCATAAGTGCATTGTGTCCTGGGGGATTACTTTGAAGGCCATGAAATAAATTTGGAAGAATAAATAAAGAGTTTTTGAAAAAAATAATTTGTCTTATTTTTGGCACAGTATTATACTTTCAGATGTCAGCAGCAAACGCCATGTCAAATATATCTTTCTTTTTTTTAACCACAATACTTTTTTTTATTGTCGAAATATTAATTATTTTTTAGATTACCACTATTTTGTTTTTGAATTGTTTACTGATTTTTAGTTGACCTGTTTCTCACCGTGGTTTTGTGCTATATATGTATTCTTTTTATCTGCTTCTGCAATATTGAATGACTTTCGGTTTCATCGCTGCATTCTGTTAAATTTCAGTTTCATCGCCGTATTCAGTTAATTTTAAATTTCATTGCCATTTTCAGTTAATTTTCAGTTTCATTGCCATATTCACTTAATCTTCATTTTTCATTGTTGTATTTAATTGATTTTCAGCTTCATACGAATGCTGAATGGTTGTTGTTTTTTAATAAAATGGAAGTACGTATAGTGGAATCCTATTTTCATGGCTTTCTTACCAAAACTGATCGTCTTTCTGAAAAGTCCTTTGTCTATTCTCCTTTTGTTTGTACCCTAAAATTACTCTGATGGAAATTTGAAAAACTCTAATTTAGCTAAAATTTTACAAACTTTATTAGTTCAGTTTGCCCCCAAAATCACGTTGTTTATAATTATTCTTTATTTATCGAATCAAATGCATCTAGTTTTTTCTTCAGTTTTTAGTACAACCGTTGCAATCAAAATTTTTACCATTTATTTTCATTGCCATCCACATCAAGCAACTGTGACAGAAAACATTTGTAGAGTTTCAAAAACTTGGTCTTAAGTCAACGCATCTCATCAGTAATTAGATCTGCGAAAAGAGCTTGTTCTATAAATATTAATCGTTTTTGAAGTAAAATTAGCACTCTAATAGCTCCTTAATTACTTGTCACGCATTAATATTTATTTTCTAAATCAACATTCCAACTTTGTTCTATAATGAAAAAGAATAGGAACAGTAAATTGAACATAATCTGTTGAGTATTTGTCTTGATTATTTCAGTAACTTGATTTGTTATTACACATGAATGAATTCGATTGTCAAATTATATTTTCATCCACGTTTTGTTTCCAAAGATAATTCCGTTAAATTTTAATTTTCTGAAGTAAATTTCAGTTATTTTAGAAGTATTTCTTATCTGACATGTTCCAGACGTGGAAAACAGATGTGTTGTTCCAAGAGGTATGGTTCGTCTTTTAACTGCATTCATCTAATTCTAAATTTCTAGTCTTTTGCGTTCAACAGTAAATATATCGTTTGCTTTTTAGAAGTAGAGAACCTATACATAATCGGAATCGTTTAGAGTTGAGATGTTTCCCACAAAGAATCGCACTAGAGCAAATCTGACAAAATTCTATTATTCCACACAAATTAAGTTTTCATGTTATTCGACAGTTTTCTCGCTGGCTTTCGGTTTAATGAGATTTATAACATATCCGATATTTTTTCCCAAAAGCAATTTTGAAATAGCTTTTTGTCGTTAAAGTGAATATGGACAAGCAAGATAATTCATATTTTTAGAATGGGATTTACTGAAAAATCGAAACAGATGAAATGTAAATTATTGTTTCTATCATAGTTAAATGATTTTTCTGAATTAAAGCTTATCTATCTATTTAAATTGAAAATTTAATTAAAGTTATTTTGAAGTTTTATGTATTCCTTACAGGAAAGAATATAATTTAATAATTTTCCTTGTTGTTTCAATCTCAAGCCTCTTACAATCGAAATTAAATTTTTTTTGCGATTTTTTTCCTTTATTTTAAATTTTTATTGAGTTAATTTTGATACAAAAAAACTCAATCACATATAATTTAAACACATAGTTTATCAGAATATTTATTTATTTTATGTATCTAAAAAAAAAAACGTGTTTTATAACTTTCGAAATTCATTTCAGAACTTTGAATTTATGTGTATTAACCATTTTAAAATTTGGAAAACAATTATTTTTCTATTATTTAAATAAAAATATTATTTTTAATTTTACTTTTACTTACTTTTCTTTAATTTTACTTACTTTTTTTCAGAATTTAAAAGTTTTAATTAAAATACTCAATCTGAAAATAATTGAAATTTCATATTTTCGAAGTTGTATTTTAATAATTTTTACACATGTATTTTTAAAAATAAATTCATATATATTTGATTCCATTTTTATATTTATTTTTTTATCAGTTACTTGTATATAACTGTTATTAAAACATTTAACATTAATCATTAATTTCGAAACGCAAAAAGTGCAATGAATAAATTGAAATGTAGAATATATTTATAGTATAAATTAATTTCTGTGTTTATATGGCAAGAACTGGTTATCTTTTTTTCAACTGAATTTAAATTACTAACAAAAACCGAAGTAATTATTAACCAAAAGAGAATTTAAATTATTCGTTTTACAGATTCATTAAAACTGAAAAAGAAAATAACATCAAAGCATTTACAGTAAATTAAAAGAAACACATCTCAAAAAAAAAGTTTGAAATAATCGCAATATTTTTTTTATAATCTTAATTGCAACATAAACTTATAACTTCTTTTAACTTAAATATCAAAAATACAAGCATTTCATTTTAAAACAATCTCCACTCAAAAAAGTTGAAACTCGGCTTGTTGTTGCATGTGAAGTTAAAAATATTTTTGATAGTTTTTACTTTCATCATCAGAAGAAAATTTCTTGATTTTGAAGCTATGACAAGAAATCAGAAAGCAAACAGGGCAAATAAAAAATCATGAACTATCTGAGCTCTAAAAACGGAGTAAACGTGAAAATAAGCTGTCGTTGTTCATAATGTTTTTATCCCTTATGCTTTTACCCTAGAGTTTTTTTTTTTTTTTTTTTTTTTTTTGCTGCTGTTTTGTTCCTAGTTCAAAATTTTACGGTTGAAATCATTTACTTACTTGCAAAAATGAAAGTTTGTTGCGATAGACAGTCGTTTAATCTTTCTTTTTTTTTATCGTGCATGATATACTTTTTTTTCTTTTTGGTAAGACATTAATATTTCTTAAGCCAAGTTTTAATAAGTCTCCTGTTCATAATATTTTAGCTTGTTCTTTTTACTTTGAATTAAATTTTTTATGCAAATCTGCTGCTTGTAGAATAACGTCTTTTTTGGTTCGATTCCCTTTTTTAAATATATATTTTTTTTTTTTTACCGGGACAAACTTGCGGTGAGATTTTCTTCAAAAATTCTAACTGGACATGTTAAACAAAAAAACAAACGCTTAAAACACTCTGCATTTTTTAAGCGGGGAACTTATTACAATATGTAAAATTTCGCTTCAAGTTAATTAAAAAGCTGCACAAATAGAAAAAAAAGTTTGCAAAGTCTTTTTTATTCAAATTCTTTATGACGCTCAATTTATGTTAAAACATTACTTATTAAATTTTTTTGTATCAAGATTTAAGTTAATTTATTCTTAAAATAAATTTCGTTCCCCATTTCTGTCGATCTTACTTATATTTCTTCTGTAATTGAATAATGTATTAAAAAATGGATAATACCGGAGATAAATTATTTCATTTTATTCAAATGATTAAGCAATTATTTTAAGAAATAAATGTGATGCTTTTTTTTAATAACTATCCTGATTATATTAACCACAAAGTTTATGAAAATTAATTTTTTTGTTGATAACTTATGCTAATTATGTAAGACTGACATAATACATTTAGGTCTGTAAGTACGAAATGTATATCTTGTACGTATAATTTATATTACTGAATTAATAAAATCGTTATGTCGCTGACTGATTATATCAAAACTAAATTTAATGCAATATAACTAATTAGTTTATTAGTTGAGGGCAGTTAATTAGTGAAATCAATTAAATTTTAATAAATTAATAAAAAGCAGCAATTTACACTCTCTACATTGTATACACCATAATAGATATAAGATTTACATTTTGTAATATAGGAGGCATTTTGTTCGTAACACTCAACCAAATTGTTTTCTATTTATAACAAATTTTCAGATACACCTTTCTGACCTTATGTTACTATGCTACGAATGCATACCATCTTAATGTTATTTGGTTACAGATATGTCTTATTTAAGATAAATTTAATAAATAAAAAACATCGATGCAGATCTTCTGACTGCTTTTAAAAACACATCCAAAATTTATTTAGATGACAGGTACTGATATGCAAAATGCATGCGCTTTTAAATAGCCCGTGTTTTTGGTAAACGTTTATGATAAAGTTTTGAGAAAAGGAAAATAGAAATATTTATGATGCATGAAATTTCTAATGCAAATTTACTTAGGGATTGTCAAACTTTTTGAAGTAGAGATGCATTTAAAAACTACATATGATTTTCAGTTGCATCGATATATTCAGTTAAGTTTCAGTTTAATTGCTGTATTGAATTGATTTTCATCTTCATACGATGTTGATTAGTAGGTTTTTTTTTTATTTAATAAAATAAATTTTCAGACGCATGAAAATCTGTGTATAATTTAATACTGTTTCCATGGCTTTGCTAAAAAACTGATCGTTTCTCTGTAAAATCCGTTGTCTATTATCGTTTTGTTTGTGTCCTCAATTTAATCTGATGGAAATTTGAAAAACCTTAATTTATTTAAAATTTCCCAAACTTCATAATACTAGACGAGTTCACCAAAACACAATCACCTTGTTCATAATTATTCTTCATCTAACCAATCAAATGCGTCTAATTTCTTCTTCAGTTTTTTAACACAATCATTTCAGCCAAAACTTTTACCATTTATTTTCATTCCTATGCACATCAAGCAATTGGGACAGAAAACATCTGTAGAGTTTCAAAACTTCTGGTCTTAAGTCAACGCATCTCCTTTGTAACTAGATCTATGAAAAAAAAAAACTTTGTTCTCTAATTATTAATTGTTTTTAAAGTAAAATTAGCACATTATTAGCTCCTTAATTACTTGTTACGCATTAATATTTATTTTATAAACAAACATTTCAACTTCGTTCTATAAAGAAAAAAAAATAGTAATGCTAAATTGAACATAATCAGTTAAGTATTCTTTTATAGTTTCAGCAACTTGATTTGTTATTATACATGAATGAATTCGATTGTCAAATTATATTTTCTTCCACATTTTGATTCCAAAGATAATTCCGTTAAATTTTAATTTTTCTGAAGTAAATTTCAGTTATTTTTGAAATATTTCTTATCTGACATGTTCCAGACGTGGAAAACAGCAGAAAAAATGTTCCAAGAGCTATGGTTCGTCTTTTAACTGCATTTATCTAATTCTAAAATTCTAATCTTTTTTGCGTTCGACAGCAAATATATCGTTTGCTTTTTAGAAGTAGAGAAGCTATACATAATCGGAATCGTTTAGAGTTGAGATGTTTCCCGCAACGAATCCCGCACTAGAGCAAAGCTGACAAAATTCTATTACCCACACAAATTAAGTTTTCATGTTATTCGACAGTTTTTCTCGCTTCGCTTTCGGTTTAATGAGATTTATAACATATTCAATATTTTTTTTTTAAAAAGCAATCTTGAAATAGCTTTTGTCGTTAAAGTGAATATGGACAAGCAAGGTAATTCATATTTTTAGAATGGGATTTAACGAAAAATCGAAACAAATGCACTGTAAATTATTGTTTCTATCATAGTTAACTGTTTTTTCTGAATTAAAGCTTATCTGTCTATATAAATTGAAAATTTATTTAAAGTTATTTTGAAGTTTTATGCATTACTTACAGAAGTGAATATAATTTAATAATTTTGCTTGTTATATTCTGTGATGTTTCAATCTCAAGCCTCTTAAAAATCTAAACTAAATATTTTTTTTTTTGATATTTTATGTATTTTAAGTTTATACTGAGTTAAATCTCATACAAAAATAAAAAAAAACCAATCACATATAATTTTTACATAGTTTATCATAATATTTATTTACTTTTTTCTATCGCAAAAGAGCTCTGTTTTATAATTTTCGAAATTCAGTTCAGAACAAATAAATTCTGTGTATTAACTATTTTAAAATCTGGAAAGCTATAACTTTTCTATTATAACACAAAAAAATATGTTTTTTTTTTTTTAATAATTTTAAAAGTATATTTTTTCCAGAATTTAAAAAGTTTTAATTAAAATACCTAATCTGAAAATAATTGGAATTTCACTTCCAAGTTAATATCTTAATAATTTTAACTCATGCAGTTTTATTTTAAAAAACAAATACATAAATGTTTGATTCATTTGTATTTAGTTATTTTTTTAGTTATCCATATATAGCAGTTATTGTGACCTATAGAATATATATATATATATATATAGCATAAATTAATTTCTGCGTTTTTATATCAAAAACAGATTATCTTTTTTCCAATGAGTTTAAATTTCTAGATAAGTATTAACTAAAAGAGAATTTACATTGTTCCGTATTTCAGATTCATTATAACTGAAAAAAAGAAAACAACATCAAAGCATTTACAGTAAATTAAAAGAAAACATCTCAAATATCCTAAAAAGAAGTTTGAAATAATCGCAATTTTTTAAAATCTTAATTCCAAACCGAAACTTATTACTTCTTTTAACTTGAATGTCAAAAAAATAGAAGGATTTCATTTTAAAACAATCTCCACTCAAAAAGACTAAACTTGGCTTGTTGCAAGAGAAGTTTAAAATATTTTGATGGTTTTTACGAGTACTTTCATCATTAGAAGAAAATTTCTTGACTTTCAAGCTATGACAAGAAATCAGAAAGCAAACAGGGCAAAAAAATTAACAACTATCTGAGCTCCATAACGGAGTAAACGTGAAAAAATAAGCTGTCGTTGTTTATGATGTTTTTTATCCCTTATGCTTTTACCCTTATGTTTATTTTTTTCGTGCTGCTTTGTTCCTTGTTCAAAGTTTTACGGTTGAAATCATTTACTTACTTGCAAAAGATGAAAGTTTGTTGCGATAGACAGTCTTTTAATTTTTCTTTTGTTTTTCATGCATGATATACTTTTTTTGGTTTGGTAAGACATTAATATTTCTTGAGCCATGTTTTAATCAGTGTCCCGTTTGTAATATTTTAGCTTGTTCTTTTTGCTTTGAATTAAATTTTTTTGCAAATTTGTGTTGTAGAATAACGTCTTTTTGGTTCGGTTGCCTTTTAAATATACATAATTTGTTCTTTTTACAGGGACAAACTTGCGGCGAGATTTTTTTTCAAAAGTTCTCACCGGACTTGTTAAACAAAAATAAATGCTTACTAAGCTCTCTTTTTTAAGCGACTAACTTATTACAATATGTAAAATTTCGCTTGAAGTTAATTAAAGTGCTGCATAAGTAAAAAAAAAATGTTTTAAAATGCTCAATCTGAAAATAATTAAAATTTTCTAATTTTCGAAGTTAATATCTTAATAATTTTTAGTCATTTATGTTTTAAAACAAATTCATAAATGTTTGATTCAATTTTATTTATTTATTTTCAGTTATTCATATATATCAGCTACTATAATATTTAATACTAATAATTAATCTAAAATTTAAAAAAAAAAAAAAACAATATATAAATTGAAATATATATATATATATATAGCATAAATTAATTTCTGTGTTTTTATGTTAAAAACTGGTTTTTTTTCCAACTGTTTTAAATTTCTAACAAAAACTGAAATAATTATTAACTAAAAAGTAATTTAAATTACTCCATTTTCAGATTCATTAAAACTGAAAAAAAAAACAAAATCAAAGCATTTACAGTAAATTAAAAGAAAAACATCTCAAATATCCAGAAAAGAAGTTTGAAATAATGGCAATTTTTTTTTTTTAATCTTAATTCCAACAGAAACTAATAACTTCTTTTTAACTTGAATGTCAAAAATACAAGCATTTCATTTTAAAACAATTTTAAAAAAAGACTAAACTGAAGTCAAGTTTAAAATATTTGAAGGTTTTTACTTTCATGATCAGAAGAAAATTTCTTGGGCAAAAAAAAAAAAAGAAATGATCTTTTAAGCTCCAGAAATCAGAAAGCAAACAGGGGAAAAAAAAAAAATGATCTGTCTATCTGATGCCCTTAACGGAGTAAACGTGAAAATAATCTGTCGTTTAATGATGTTTTTATCCCTTTTTTTTTTTTTGCTGTTTTTGTTCCTTGTTCAAAATTTTACGGTTGAAATCATTTACTTACTTGCAAAAGATGAAAGTTTGTTGCGATAGACAGTCGTTTAATTTTTCTTTTTTTTTTATCGTGCAGGATATATTTATTTTATATATTTATATTATTTGGTAAGACATTAATATTTCTTGATCCAAGTCTTCTTTTTATAATATTTTAGCTTGTTCTTTTTATTTGAATTAAATTTTTTATGCAAATTTCTGTTTGTAGAATAACGTCTTTTGGTTCGGTTCCCTTTTTAAATATTATTTTTTTTTTTAATAGGGACAAACTTGCGGCGAGATTTTATTCAAAAATTCTCACTGGACCGGTTAAACAAAAACAAATGCTTACTAAACACTCTGTATTTTTATAAGCGGGGAACTTATTACAATATATTTTCGCTTAAGTTAATTAAAGTGCTGTAAAGTAAAAAAAATGTTTTACAACTCTTTTTTTTTTTTTTTCAAATTCTTTATGACGTTCAATTTATGTTCAAACATTACTTATTAAAGTTTTTTGTCTCAAGATTTATGTTAATTTATTCTTAAAATAAATTTTTTTCCCAGTTCTAGCTATTTTATTTCTTTTGTAATTGAAAAAAAAAACCGTAAAAAAAAATGTATTATAAATAAGCCCAAGATAAATTATTTCAATTTATTCAAATGATTAAGCAATTATTTTCAGAAATAAAGACAATGTTATTTTGATGTTATTTTTTAATAAATAATCTGGATTATATTAACCACAAAGTTTATAAAAATCTATATTTGTTTTGATAAATTATGTTAATTATATAAGATTTACTTAGGTACAATATTTAGTTCGGTACGTAAGAAATTTATATCTTGAAGGTAAAATTTATATTACTGTTTTGATAAAATCATTATGTCACTGATTGAATTTTATCAAAAAGTTACATGTAATTTATGTGTCTAAGCCATTTTAAAATTCGGAAAGCAATTATTTTTATATCATTTAAAAAATATTGTTTTAATAATTTTCAAAGTACATACTTTTTCAGAATTAAAATTTTTTTAATTAAAATACCCTAGTCTAAAATAATTGTAATTTCAAAATTTTCGAAGTTAATATTTCAATAATTTTTAATCATGTATTTTTAAAATAATTCATAAATGTTTGATAATTTTTTTTTCTTAGTTTTTTTTATTATTCATGCATATCAATTATTATAACATTTAATATAATCATTAATCTCGAAATGTAAAAAATTGGAAATGAATAAATTGAAATGCAGAAATTATATATAACAAATTAATTTCTATGTTTTTATGATAAAACTGATTATCTTTTTCAACTGAGTTTAAATTTTTGTCAAAAACTGAAATAAGTATTAACTAAAAGAGAATTTAAATTACTCCGTTTTGAGATTCATTAAAACTGAAAAAAAAAACAACATCAAAACATTTACTGGAAATTAAAAGAAAAACATCTCAAATATCCAGAAAAGAAGTTTGAAATAATCCCATTTTTTTAAATCTTAATTCCAACAGAAATAACTTCTTTTAACTTGAATGTCAAAAAAACAAGGATTTCATTTTAAAACAATCTCCACTCAAAAAAAAGACTAAACTCGTCTTGTTGCAAGTAAAGTTTAAAATATTTTTGATGGTTTTTAATAATCAGAAAAAAATTTCTTGACTTTTAAGCTATGACAAGAAATCAGAAAGCAAACAGGGCAAAAAAATGATCAACTATCTGAGCTCCATAATGGAGTAAACGTGAAAAATAAGCTGTCGTTGTTAATGATGTTTTTATCCCTTATGCTTTTACCCTTATGGGTTTTTTCGTGCTGTTTTTTGTTCCTTGTTCAAAATTTTACGGTTGAAATCATTTACTTACTTGCAAAAGATGAAAGTTTGTTGCGATAGTCAGTCGTTTAATTTTCTTTTTTTATCATGCATGGTATACTTTTTTTATTAATTTGGTTTTTTAAGACATTAATATTTCTTGAGCCAAGTTTTTAATCAGTTTTCTGTTTATAATATTTTAGCTTGTTCTTTTTTTGCTTTGAATTAAATTTTTTATGCAAATTTCTGCTTGTAGAATAACGTCTTTTTGGTTCGGTTCCTTTTTAAATATACATATTTTTTTTTTTTTAACAGAGACAAACTTGAGGCGAGATTTTTTCAAAAAAGTTCTCACTGGACCGGTTAAACAAAAACAAACGCTTACTAAACACTCTGCATTTTTTAAGTGGGGAACTTATTACAATATGTAAAATTTCGCTTGAAGTTAATTAAAAAGTGCTGCACAAATAGAAAAAAAAATCTTTAAAACTTTTTTTTATTCAAATTCTTTATGACACTCAATTTATGTTAAAACATTACTTATTAAAGTTTTTTGTCTCAAGATTTAAGTTAATTTATTCTTAAAATAAATTTTTTCCCCATTTCTGCGATTTTACTTATATTTCTTCTGTAATTGAAAAAATATTTTTAAAAATTTTATAATACTCAAGATAAATTATTTCAATTTATTCAAATGATTAAGCAATTATTTTAGAAATAAATGATGTTATTTTTTTTTTAATAAATACCTGATTATATTAACCACAAAGTTTATGAAAATCAATTTTTGTTTTTGATAAATTATGTTAATTATGTACGACTTACATAAAGTGGTTAGTTCCGTATGTATGAAATTTATATTTTGAAGGTAAAATTTATTTTACTGATTTGAGAAAATCATTATGTTACTAATTGAATATATCAAAACAAACCTAATTCCATAGTGTTAATTAATTTATTATTTGATGAGCATTTAATTAGTAAAAAGAATTAATGATTCATAAGCTAATAAAAATTAGCAAATTACACTTTCTATATCTATACACCATAACAGAGATAAGATCTTATATTGTAGAAGGCATTATCTTTTTGGCATTCAGATAAACAGTTTTCTATTTGTAACAAACTTAATTAACTTATTTTCTAAAAATCAGTGTTAATAAGCTATATTCTTATTTTCTAACAAAAATCAGTAATAAAAGTTTTACTTCTTATTTTCTAAAAACAGCAAATATTAATTAATATTATATTACTGATTGCTATCATTAAAAGGAAAACATGTGTTTCCCCCATAAAATGAGATTACATTTTATTCTTTCTGGTAAATTGGTCGAAAACATTTTATGAGTAGGATATTTTTGCCATTCTACTGATTAGATCATTATTGACCAGCAATCTAACCTTTCATTTCGCATTCTCCAATATCTTCATTGAAAACAATATTGTCCTCCCTGTTTTTGTTTGGTTTTCATCCATAAAACGTTTTACTCTGCAACAATAACAGGAAAAAAATATTTATATACCTTATATTTTCGGCCTGGCTTTAAAGACTGTTCTGGGAGCAACTTTATGTATTCAATCGCGAGCCTGTGGTCGAAAAAGTATTCAGTAGAGAAATATAAGTTTAAACTGTTTTTCGACTTCCGGGTTTCTTTTATTGGTACCCGGGGCCTTAGGTGCACTTGAGGGGACGTGGAATTTCTTTTGGGTTTATTCTGCTTGTAACAAATGGAGTAGGTGGCTGCGAATACCGCTTTTGTATTACCAGTTTATGGGACCCATAGAAAGGACACAATATTTTCTTTATGTTCTTTAACTCTTCTATGGTTTATGGCATGGAACGTTTCCGACCTTTTTCGGTTGGGATATTCCATTTTTTTGCTTCAGATACACTGGTTTGCTGAACACTTTGGGTTTTCTTATAGAAATGGAGTAAATCACGTTAAACTTATGGAAATGGAATAAAAATGCAAATTTCACTAAACAATTTAATTTGGACTAATAATCATGTCAATCAACCGTCAATATTACCTTTATATAATAACCTTCAAATCACCGCCACGTCAATATTTTATTATGATCTATACCTTTCTATAGTTTATGACATGGAACTTTTCCAAACTTTTGGTAGGGATATTTCATTTTTTGTTTCAGATGCACAGCTTTGCTGAACAATTTGATTCTTTTATAGAAATAGAGTAACTCACTTTAACTTTAATGGAATTTATGGAAGGGGAATAAAACGTTGCAAATTTCACTAAACAATTTAATTTGACAAATAATCATGTCAATCAACCGTCATTATTACCGTCTATATAATAACCTTCAATCAACCTTCATGCCAATATTTTTTATGATCTATACCTCTTCTATAGTTTATGACATGGAACTTTTCCAAACTTTTTTGGTAGGGATATTTCAATTTTTACTCATTCCAGATGCACAGCTTTGCTGAACAATTGGCATTCTTATATAGAATAGAGTAACTCACTTTAACTTTAATGGAATGTATGGAAGGGGAATAAAACGTTGCAAATTTCACTAAACAATTTAATTTGGACTAATAATTATGTCAATCAATCGACTATATGGCCAGTTCATGTTACCTACAGAAAGGGACACAATATTTTCTTTGTGGTCTTTACCTCTTATATAGTTTATGGCATGGAACTTTTCAGATCTTTTGGTGGGATACTCCAGTTTTTGCTTCAGATATACCGTTTTGCTGGACACTTTTGATTTTCGCATAGAATGGAGTAATTATGTTAAATTTATGGAAATGGAATAAAAAAATGCAAATTTCCTAAATAATTTAATTTGTATTATTAATCATGTCCGCTTTCGTTATAAAGCAATATAAATAAATGCATACAATATAAATTAGTTTGGGATAAAAAGTAAAAATTATAAGATAAAGAAGTATTTAATTTTAAGTCGGAGGTTGAAACTTTTATGTATTTTCAATCTGATAGATTTTAGAAGGCTGAAATCAAATGCCATCTAAAAATGGTTAACACAAATGCATTTTTAATTTTTTTACAAGCTTTTTGGTAGCTTTTTTTTCACTGGAGATACACCTTTTTGCTGAACACTTTCTAATTATTTATTCTTATTATTTATACTTTTTAATTATTTATTCTTAAACTCCATTTCATTTTTTTGTCACACAGTATGATTTTCTTGATTCAAAAACCTTTTTTGGGATCATGTGGATTAATTTGACTGTAGAATTTGTTTTTAAATATTTATGATTATAAAGTCATTTTGAGTACACGACCTTACATTTAGACAGAAACAAAAGAATTAAATATAAAACCTGAAAACATGCTTAAATATACAAAATAATATTAAATTTTATTTAATATGTTCTTCATTTATTTATAAAAAATTATCTTTACTGTAAATGAGTATTTTGCCAAAAACGTTGGTGAAGCTGCTACTTTTGAGAGAACAGGATTCTAGACACTAAAATTCTTAGCTTCGTTTCGACCCCTGAATTGTCTTATAAATAAAAAAAATTGCTTTTACGTGTCCTGTCTTGTTTTGGTTAATCCAGTGGAGAAGTTCCTTGGAGTCAATTTTTGGCTTTTGATTTTTTGTGGAGGTTTGAATTCTTGACAGGGGAGACAAGATAGGATTAGTGGAAATAAAAATATCATAAATAAAAATAAAGGAATACATGTTTATTATTTTAATATAATTTTATTATTTAAATATGTCTTTTATTTTAATATCCACAATATATTAAAATTAAAAAAAATGACTTGTTGTTTCTATCTACAATATATTAGTCTTATATACAATGTGTTCTACAATATCTATATCTTTATATATTAGCCTGAATTTATAATTTTTTCCTACAAAAATAATAAATTTCATTCAATGTGTTTGCTTTGAAATAATTCAGAATTTCAAAATGAAACATACAAGTTAAAATTTATATCAATTTTTAAAAACGAGAAATGATATAAAAAATCTTTTTTATCTTTTATTTCTTCTTAATTGACCCAACAGCCTCATCGGTTGGTCTAGGTCATGGGGGTGGGAAGGAAGAGTATTAGTAGCAAGATTCCTACTAGAAGATTTCGAGACAAGAGATGATTTCTTTTTTTTACGGGATAGGGTTGTCATCCTTTGCCCCAACGCTCTACAGTCATATTTGACCTGGGTCCTGATGGCTGAGTGGCTAGCACTCTGGCGCTCGGTACCGCGGTTACCCGGCGGTTAGAGACCCGGTGGTGCGATGGATGTTTGTAGTGGTTTGGAATTCACTTTTAAGCCGCAGGTCCTGGTCTCATATGACTGTAGAGCGTTATAGAGCTCAATAAGACTTCTACTAAACTGTAATGGGCCAACTAGGCTAGATCTAGGCACCGTGATGTGGTTGTTGTAGTAGTAGTATAGTTATATTTCACCGGAACCAACGGTTTTAAGGGGATTCCCAACCGTAACAAACATCCATGGCACCTCCGGGATTCAAGCCCGAAACCTGTGCTCCCTAGCCCCAGAGTGCTAGTCACTCATGTCCCATATTTTTATTTACACTAATATAAATAATACGGAATACAAAAGAATAGTTTTCCATATATAGTTATTGTTAGACATTCATTTGATAAATATACATTGTAAATACAAATTAGATAAGAATGAATATAGTTATAAAAAAAAAAAAGACACAAATAAAATTGTATATTCTAGATTTTTAAAGAATTCTCTTATAGTAACATAAAAAAGAGGTATTATGTGACCAACATGTTTAACATCAAATATTCTACAAATAAAAGTTAGCCCATACCAGAATCTGAAAGGAAAATTTTTGCAACATTAAATCAGTAAACAGATTTATTTACTTACTTGAGTGAAGTTTTGTGTAACTAGATTTTCATATATGAGACACAAAATATAAAAATGTGCACACACATGAATATTTTTTCCCTTTTTGCTAGGTTCTACATATATTTGTTGTTGCCATTGTGAATGCTATTTTATAAATGGCCGAACTATATATATATATATATATATATATATATAATTCATCTTGGAAACTAAATTTAGATTAAACATAATAATACCGAACCTCAATATTGTTTATTTATTTACGGTAAATTTAAATTATCTATTCAAACAGGAATATCATTTTAAAATCAGATTTATTTAAAATTCTCTTACTTATGTTTCTATAACTCGCCATTATTAAAGAAATGCTAATTTCCGATCTATTGTTTTAGCAAATATATTTTCAAATATTTGTTTTTGAATAAACATCTATGAGGAATGTATGACAAAAAAAGAGCATATTTTATCCTTACAATGAAGAATCCAAATGATTTTTGTTTGTTATAATTCAAAACAGATGCATCATTCATGTTATTTTCTTACATAAAATATTGAAGGTTCTACATATTTTTTTTTTTTTGTTCTACATAATATATCGCGAGCGTTCAACAAATACAAGGTGTCAGAATCCAACCATTTCTCTTAATTCTATGCTTTTTATAAGTTGAAAAACATTTATTTGCATTTCTTTTGTTGAGGAAGCTTTTGAATGTTCTGCATAATATATCACGAATAATCTCAAACAATTTAAGGGTTCTGAAAAAATTTCGGGATTAATTGCTCTATGCTTACATGTTGAATAGAGAAAACTAAGAACATTATCGACAGACCTCTTTTTTTATCTCAGCAAAGTGTTCACATATACGTAGCAATAATCAGTCACATCATTTCATAGAGTAATAATGTAATGCACCACCGTGTCAATTTAAAATTAAACCTCATTTACTCAGACTTATACTTTCATGACCACTGCACTAGACTATGCAGAAAAAAATGCTTTGCTTTGAAAAAAATGGTGTTATATTTTAAAGAGATTGTAACAAATAAAATTTACTTGTTGTTGTCATATCCCCCCTGAAGAGTATAAGGAAAACAAATTTCGCGGTACTCCCGAATAATATTGGCCATGTTGGTTGCCATTTCGGAGTATAAATCCTCTTCCGAGAGATGGTCCAGACATTGCATGGCGGCTGCATCAGCTGGGCAATCGAAGACATGAGGAGGAGTAGGTTCAGCATCAGGGCAATTGCCAAATTTTTGTATTTTTAACGTCATCAGAAAATGTTCCGTTTTTTTTTTGCAGATGTTTCCATCCTTAATCTTGAGAGAATAGTAGCTATTTTAATAAAATTTATTATATATAGTATATGAATATTTATAATACTTCGATAATAGAATCATTCGTTCTTAATACTTTCCATACTGTTTTTAAAAAAGAACAAGCTAAAACATTCAAAGTCATTTAAAAGTTTAAAATTCTGTTACTAAAGTTCTCAAACAACAATGTTTATTCTTTTGTTTTTATTAAATAAAGCATTTCAAAAGTTTTAAATTATGGCAGGGCCTTTTGTTCTGCAAAATAAACAATCTTCTCCTGCGCTACAAATTTTCAAATTCCCACAACAAAAACGCAAGCTAATACAAGGTGTCAGAATCCGACCATCTCTCTTAATTCCGCGCTTTTATTTTGTTTAAGCTGAAAACCATTTATTTGCATTTCTTTTGTTGAGGAAGCTTTTGAATTCGGCAAACTTTTGCTGAAGAAATGAGATGAATCTAAATTCATAAGCCTCTTCCATTTAAAAGCTGGCCACAAGAACTTTGGGAGCGAGAACACGTGAGCTTTGTAACAGAATAAGAATCGAGTTTTGTACTGCCGGTGCTCCAAGCACTGCAATATTTTAACTTTTGTTTAAAGTGCATTCCATCCCGTGGAATCAATTTCGTTCCTCCCGGGGTGCGAGTTGATTTAGCTTGTTTGCATAAAAAGACTATCCAGAATCTTTTGGAAGAAAAGAAGAATACATTTGATCATTCTTTTTACCTTAAATTGAAATCGGACTTTTTTTATATAAAATTAAATCCATTTTCTATGCTTGAAGAAATAGAAAAAAATTTTCGGAGTACATTATTTTTTTCGCAAAGATTTATTCGAGTTATAGCACATTTTATCGGACCTATATTTCCGCAAGTAGCATTAGACCATATGCAGTTTCGAAAAAAATGCAGTTATAATTTAAACAAGTTGTAGTAAATAAAATTTATCAAATGTAGTATAAGAATGTTTATATTACTTGGATAATGAAAACATTCATTGGTAATTGGTAATTAAAGTGTTCTGAAAACATTTTACAGTTTTTGCTTGATGCTTACATGTTGAATGGAGAAAATCAGGAGGATGACACAAATAAAATTTATTAAATGTGGTATATGATTGTTTATAATATTGGATAATAAAAACATTAGTTATTAATCAACACTTATAGGGTTATGGAAATATGTCAGGGTTAATTGTTCTGTGTCACATGTCGAATGGAGGCAGCCAAGAAAATTCTCGCCAGACAGATTTTTTTTTTATCTCAACAAAATGCTCACATATACGCAGTAATAATCTCCACGCCACATCTTCCCATAGATCAATATTGTAATGCACCAGTTACATTCAAAGCCAAACCTCATTTATTCGGACTTATATTTTCGCAACTAGCACAAGACCATGAGGAACTTTGAAAAAAAAATGCAGTTATGCTTTGAAGAGAGGTTGTCACAAATAAAAAACTTTTGTTGTCATATCGCCTGAAGAGTACAAGAAAACAAATATCGTGGTGCTCCCGAATACTATTGTCTATGTTGATTGCCATCTTGGAGCATAAATCATCTTCCGAGGATGGTCCATACAATGCATGTCTGCTACATCAACTGGACAATCAAAGACATCATGAGGAGTAAGGTCGACATCAGAGCAGTTGCCACATTTTTGTTATTTTTAACGCCATCAGAGAAATTTCCGATTTTTTTTATGCTTCATCCTAATCTTTGTGGCAGTAGTAGCTATTTTAATAAAATGTATTATATGTAGTATGTGAATGTTTTTATAAAACTTAGATAATAAAGACATTCATTGTTAATACTTTCCATACTGTTTTTTTAAACAATCAGCTAAAATATTCAAAGTTCCTTAAGTTTAAAATTATATTATTGATTCTAAAACACAATGTTTATTATTTGTTTTTATTAAATAACGCATTTCGAAAGTTTTAAACTATGGCTGTTTCTTTTGTTCTGGTGAATAAACAATCTTCTCCTGCGCAACAAATTTTCAAATTCCCACAACAGAAACGCAAGTGTCAGAATCCTACCATTTCTCTTAATTCCGCGTTGTTTTATTTTGTTTAAAGTTGAAAAACATTTATTTGCATTTCTTTTGTTACGGAAGCTTTTGAATTCCGTATAATCTTTTGCTGAACAGAAATGAGATGAATCTAAATTCATAAGCCTCTTCCATTTAAAGCTGGCCACAACAACTTTGTGGGCGAGAACACGTGAGCTTTTTGTAACAGAATAAGAATCGAGTTTTGTACTGCCTGTGCTCCAAGTACTGCAAAATTCTAACTTTTGTTTTAAGTGTATTCCATCAGTGGAATCAATTTCGTTCCTCTGAGGTGTAAGTTGATTTGGCTTGTTTGCATAAAAGGCTATTCAGAATCTTTTGGAAGAAAAGAAGATTAGATTTGATCATTCTTTTACCTTAAATTGAATTCGGACTTTTTTATAAATCAAATCCATGTTCTATGCTTGTAAAGATAGGAAAAATGAATACATTATTTTGACGCAAAAGATTTATTCGGGTTGTAGCAAATAAATTTTATTAAATGTGGTATATGAAAGTTTATAATATTTGAATAATAAAAAAAAAAAATTCATTCTTAATTGATAATTAAATGGTATCTGAAAAATTTTCATGATTTAATGATCTATGCTTTCATGTTGAAAAAGAAAATAAGAAAATTCTCATTAGACAGCTTTTATTTTTATCTACGTAAGTGTTCACATTACTGTAGCAATCATCACCAAGTTCTCTCTTTTTCATGGCATAATAATTGCACAACAACCTCGTCAGTTTAAAGTCAAACCTCAATTATTCCATCTTATATTTTTGAAAAATATTTATCAAAAAGCTATACTATCAAAAGCTTTGAAAAAAATGCCGTAATATTTTAAAGATTGTGACAAATAAAATTTATTGTTATCATATCTCCTGAAGAAAAATATTGCAGTGCTTCAAATAATGTTGGCTATGCTGATTGCCAGCTCGGAGTATAAATCTCTAGACAGTTCACTTGGCGGCTACATCTGCTGAGCAATCAAAAACTTGATGAGGAGTTAACTCGACATTAGGGCAGTTGCCACATTTTGGTATTTTTAAAACCACAAGATAAATTTTTTTTATGACGTTTTATCATTAATCTTGTGAGAGTAGTAAATATTTTGATAAAATGTATTATATGTATTATATGAATGTGTATAATATTTGGATAATAAAACATTCTTTGTTAATTCTTTCCATACTCTTTTTAAAAAAGAACCATCTAAAACATTCAAAGTTATTTCAACGTTTAAAATGATGTTATTAAATCTTAAAAAACAATGTTCTTTGTTTTTTATTAAGCAATACATTTAAAGTTTTAAATAATGCGGTGTCTTTTGTTCTGCAGAATAAACCAATTCTCTTTCTGCGCTACAAATTTTCAAATTCCCACAACAAACATAAGCAAATACAAGGTGCCAGAATCGGCCATTTCTCTTAATTCAAGCTCTTTTATTTTGTTTTTTAAAGTTGAGAGCCATTTATTTGCATTTCTTTTTTGTGGGAAGCTTTTGAATTCAGTAAAATCTTTTGCTGAACAGAAATGAGATGAATCTAAATTCATGAGCCTCTTCCATTTAAAGCTGGCCACAAGAACTTTGGGAGCAAGAACACGTGAGATTTGTAACAGAATAAGAATCGAGTTTTGTACTGCTTGTGCTCAAGTACTGCGATATTTTAACTTTTTGTTTAAGTGCATTTCATCCAGTGGAATCAATTTCGTTCTTCCCTGGGTGTGAGTTGATTTAGCTTGTTTGCATAAAAGGCTATTCAGAATCTTTTGGAAGGAAAGAAGAATAGATTTGACCATTCTTTTTTACCTTAAATTGAATGCGGACTTTTTTTCTAAAACCAAATCCATGTTCTATGCTTGAGAGACAGGGAAAATGAATACGTTACTTTTATGTACAAGATTTATTAGGATGCTATAGTAAATCTTTGATACAAAAGTGGGAACATTTTAAATTTGTGAATTGTTATTAGTGTTATGAAATATTTATCAAGAAAATGCTTGAATTATTTGCTTGAAAAACTAATTCGAACATTTTTTCGAGTGTTCTTTCAAGACTTCTGGTTAATTTTTTAAAAGTAACATTTCGTAAAAAAAATGAATAGATTGATTATTGAATTTGAAATTTCATAAAAAAACTATTTTACAGATTATTGTTTGAAATTAAACATTATAAAATACTAATTGAAATGAACAAAAATTTTTTAATATATATTGTTCAAACAGGTTTTCTATTTTCAAGCAGAACTCCCTGGGATTTTTTTTTGATGCTTCATCCTTAATTTTGTGAAAGTAGTATCTATTTTTAATAAAATTTATTATACTATATAATATATAAATGTGTATAAAACTTGGATAATAAAAGCATTCTTTGTTAATACTTTCCATACTGTTTTAAAAGAGAACCAGCTAAAACATTCAAGTTATTTAAAAAGTTTAAAATGATGTTATTGAAGTTTAAAAAAAAATAATGTTCATTCTTTGTTTTTATTAAATAAACGCATTTCAAAAATTCAAATTATAGCAGTGCTTTTTGTTCTGCTGAATAAACAATTCTCTTTCTGCGCTACAAATTTTCAAATTCCCACAACCGAAACTCAAGTAAATACAAGGTGTCAGAATCCGGCCATTTCTCTTAATTCCAAGCTCTTTTATTTTTGTTAAAGTTGAGAGCCATTTATTTGCGTTTCTTTTGTTGGGGAAGCTTTTTGAATTTGGTAAACCTTTTGCTGAACAGAAATGAGATGAATCTAAATTCATAAGCCTCTTCCATTTAAAGCTGGCCACAAGAACTGGAAGCGAGAACACGTGAGCTTTGTAACCGAATAAGAATCGAGTTTTGTACTGCTGGTGCTCCAAGTACTGCAATATTTTTAACTTTTGTTTAAAGTGCGTTACATCCCGTGGAATCAATTTCGTTCTTCCGTGGGTGCGAGGAATCAGTTGCTTTTTTTGCATAAAGGCTATTCAGGAATCTTTTGGAAGAAAAGAAGAATAGATTTGATCATTCTGTTTACCTTAAATTGAATTCGGACTTTTTATAAAAATCAAATCCATTTTCTATGCTTGAAGAGATAGGAAAAATGAATATATTACGTACAAGACTTATTGGGATGTATAGTTATTTTTGATATAAAAATGTAAACATGTTTAAATTTGGAATTGTTATTAGTGTTAGAAAAGATTAAGATACAGCTAGAATTGTTTGCAGAAACTCTAATTCGAACATTTTTCAAATGTTCTTTCAGAATTCTGATTATTTTTAAGTAACATTTCATTAAAATACTTTTTGAATTAATTTATTATTAAGGATTTTAGTTTACATAAAAAATGTTTATATAATATTTTTTGAAGTAAAATAATAAGAATACTTATTGAAATAAAACACAAATTTTAATATGTATTATAAAATATGAGATTTTTAAACTAGTTTTGAATTCATACTTATTACAAATTTCAATGTACCAAGTGAGCATTTTTGATTAGATTTAATTGTTTTATAATTGCGCATGTTTTTGTATTTCTTTTATGTTTATAGAATATTGTTTTGAAATATAAGTATAGAATACTGATTAAATTGAACACAAATTTTAATATATATTATTTAAATAAATTATGAGATTTTTAAACTAACGTTTGAAGGAATCTTTGCTTTACAAATTTCAATGTACCAAGTGAGCATTTTGATTTTATTTAATTGCTTATAACTGAGCATGATTTCTGTATATTTTGTGTTTATGTTTACATAGAATATTGTTTTAAATTATTCAGTTCAGTGATAATTTGTAAAGGTTGTCTAAAATAAAATTTATTAAATGTAGTATATAAACAAATGTTTAGAATACTTGAATAATAACTCATTCATTAATAACTAACAATAAAGGGTTCTGATACAATTTCAGGGTTAATTGCTCTTTGCTTACATGTTGAATGGAGAACACTGAGGAGGTTGCCACAAAACAAATTTTTAATATAGTGTTTTAATGTTTATAATACTTGAATGTAAAGGCATTCGTTATTACTACTTTCCATATTGTTTCATAAAAAGACAGGCTGAAATATTCCAAGTTATTTAAAAGTTTAAAAAAGATATTATTAAATCTTAAAAAAACAATGCTTATTCCTTGTTTTATTAAATAAAAGTATTTCAAAAGTTTTGAACTATGGCGTTTTGCTTTTGTTCTGTAGAATAAACTTAATTCTCTTTCTGCCGCTACAAATTTTCAAATTCAAACAACAGAAAAGTAAGCAAATACAAGGTGTCAGAATCAGACCATATCTCTTAATTCCGTGCTCTTTTATTTGTTTAAAGTTGAAAACCATTTATTCATTTCTTTTGTTGGGGGAAGCTTTTGAATTCAGTAAACTTTTACTGAACAGAAATTAGATGAATCTAAATTCATAAGCCTCTTCCATTTAAAGCTGGCCACAACAATTTTGGGGCGAGAACACGTGAGCTTTGTAACAGAATAAGAATCGAGTTTTGTACTGCCTGTGCTCCAAATTGCTGCAATATTTTAACTTTTGTTTAAAAGTGAATTCCATGCCGTGGAATCAATTTCGTTCCTCCCCGGGGTGCGGTTGATTTAGCTTGTTTGCATAAAAGACTATCCAGAATCTTTTGGAAGAAAAGAAGAATTCATTTGATCATTCTTTTTACCTTAAATTGAATACGGACTTTTTTTTATAAATCAAATCCATGTTCGATGCTTGAAGAGATAGGAAAATAGTACATTATATTTGCACTGAACTTATTCGGTTGTACTATATAGTAAATATTTGATGCAAAAATGGGAACATATATAAATTTGTGAATTGTTATTAGAATTAGAATTATATGTTCAGAAACTGCTACAATTGTTTGCTAGAAATTTAATTCGAACATTTACAAAATGTTCTTTCAAGACTTTTCTGATTATTTTTATTACTGAAGTAATATTTCGTGAAACATTTTGAATTAATTGATTATTGAATTTTAAAAAATTTACACCAAATGTTTATAGAATATTGTTTGAAAATTAAGCATTATAGAATACTATTGAATTAGACACAATTATTAATATATATTATTCAAATAAATTAGGAAATTATTAAACTCACTTTTCAAGGAATCTCTATTACAAATTTTAATGTGCCACATGAACATTTTGAGTTGAGTTAGTTCCTTTATAATTGCGCATGTTTTTGTATATGCTTTCTGTTTATAAATTATTGTTTAAAAACAAACAGTTCAGTTATCACTTGAAGACGTCGTCACAGATAAAATTTATTAAATCTACAAGAATTTTATTGAAATTATAATACTTGGATAATAAGACATTCGTTGCTAATATTTTCAATACTGTATTAAGGAGCAGCTAAAACATTCTAAACTTTAAAAATTATGTTATTAAAGTTTAAAAAAAGAATGTTTATGATTTTTATTGAATAACGGATTTGAAAAGTTTTAAATTATGGCAGTCCCTTTTGTTTAACAGAATAAACAATTCTTTCTTGCCTTCACAAATTTTCAAATTCCACAACAGAAACATGAAAGCAAATACAAGGTGTCAGGAAAATCCCGGCCATTTCTCTTAATTCCAAGCTCTTTTATTTTGTTTAAAGTTGAGAACCATTTATTTGCATTTCTTTTGTTGGGAAGCTTTTGATTCGGAAACCTTTTGCTGAACAGAATGAGATGAATCTAAATTCGTAAAAGCCTCTTTGCATTTAAGCTCACCACAAGAACTTTTGGAAGCGAGAGCACGTGAGCTTTGTAACCGAATAAGAATCGAGTTTTTTGTACTGCTGGTGCTCCAAGTACTGCAATATTTTTAACTTTTGTTTAAAGTGCATTCCATCCCGTGGAATCAATTTCGTTCTTCCTGGGTTGTAAAGTTGGATTGCTTGTTTGTATAAAAGGCTACAGGCTTGTCAGAATCTTTTGGAAGAAAAGGAGAATACATTTGATCATTCTTTTACTTTAAATTGAATTCCGGAATTTTTATAAAATCAAATCCATGTTCTATGCTTGAGGAGATAGGAAAAATGAATACATTATTTTTACGTACAAAACTTCTTCGATTTAAAATGAAATCTTTGATACAAAAATAGGGGGCATATTTAAATTTGTGAATTGTTATTAGTGTTAGAAATATTTATCAAAATTCTGGTAAAATCGTTTGCTATAAAATTTAACTCCAAATATTTTCAAAACTTATTATAATTTTTAAAGTAACATTTTGTGAAAGACTTTGAATTATTTGATTGTTGGAAACATGAATTCAATTAAAATTGTTTATTGAATATTGTTTGATTTTAAGCAATATTCAGCAATACGTAA
>BPLR01011406.1:0-11278 GCA_021605095.1 Caerostris extrusa | reverse complement strand
GAAGCGTTATTGGATTACCAGATTTAAATGGATGGATTAACTGATGTCACTTGTTTCTATCTCGTTCTTTGTATTTTTAAAAATGTTTTATGAAATATGCTGTCCTGTAAACTTGCCATTGGAAATAATATTAATAATAACAAAATCTGTGATACTTTAACAGTATAAAGAAGAGTTATTTTCTAACCCTTTCTTTCTATCAGGGATTCATCTACGCTTTTCATATCGTAAAAAAGAGAACGATATAGAAAGTGTAGATGAATCTAGAAAGTCTCCTCTAGTCTAGTCTCCTCTAGAAGTTCGTAATAGTCCTTTTTGTAATTGTTCAGTTTCGTCCTTTGTTGTAACAAGGAGTTGTAGTTTCAATTTTAATTAATTAACTTGTCCATTGTCCTTGTAATTGTTAATGCATTTTCAAAGAATCTATATTCAATTTTAGTTAACTTTAAACTAATTAAACTTTTCCTTTCCATAATTTCTCCGACTACAAGACGACCAAAATTGTGGAATTGATTGCCTGTATGTACTGGATGCACTGGATGTCTGGAGCACAAGTAAATAAAAATCCTTTTATATCGGATCCCAATCATCAAGGCGCCTGATGGAGTGGTTTCGAGTTCTAGTCCCGACAGTGCCATGGATGTTTGTAGTGGTTCGGAATCCACTTTAAACCATAGTTCCCAGTCTTAATATGATCGTAAAGCGTTGTGAGGGTAGTCTTAGTCGTGTCTATAGCATATCTTAGAGCTACATGTGCCCCCTGGGTAGTCCTAAATGAGTAACAGCGGTGAAGGCCTTGCTTATGGCATAAAGATAACTGTCTCTGTATTGCCAACAGAGCCGGATTTAGATGAAAAGAGGTCCTAGGCTATTTCACTTATGAGGCCCTTTCGCCTCCCGTTTTTAAGTTTGTAAATTGCTGATTATGTTTGTTTTTGTTATTCATATATGTAGAATTTCTCCTTATTTTTGATTCAGTGTTATAGTGTTGACTGTTTTTAGAATAGTGTAATTTTAATTTTGCTAGCAATTTGAATGTAGGCCCCTCTTGAACTTGAGGCCCTAGGTTGAAGCCTAGTTAGCCTATAGGAAAATCCGGCCCTGATTGCCAGCTATATTAGAACAGATCCCAATCATATGGGTGAGCAGAGCTTGCAATCTCATTTGAATCCGACTGTATTACTGATAGAAAAAAGATGGCGCTACAATCGCCTTGACATCAACCTTCTGCGATGCCACATTATAACACGGTTAGAAAAGTAAAATTTCTTAATACACGTGATTTAAATAAAGCATAATTTGATATATAATTCTTTCCTTAACATTTTTTATTTCAATTAGTTTTTGCATTATATGAAATTATTTTATTTTCAAGATAGATTTGCTGATCGGAAATTAATGAAACACATAATTATCGGAACTTTTAATGAATATTTAAGCAAAAATTTTCAATCAAAGCAAGAATTTTTATTAAATACGATCACTTCATATGAAATTTGCTTTGATTTTTTATTACTGACTCACAATAAAAATTATGCTTTTATTTCATTTTAGATCTAATCAAAATTCATAAATAATACTTGATAATGCTCCAAATAAAAATAGGAATTTAACAAAAAGAAATGGAGTTCTTAATATTATAGCTTTATATATGACCACCCAAAATTTTTAATTATTTAACTCTTTAAAAATATTTTTAAGTGGATATTTATAAACAATTATTTTTGATATATTAGTAAACAAAATAATCATAAAGCATGCAACAATAATACTATAATTTGAAAATATAATATTAAATAAAACTGAACAATTAACTTTCTTGAACAATTTTTATTTAATAAAACATAATTAAATACAATTTTTTCGTAACTCACAAGATTAAAAATTATTGGATTTAGAGGAAAAGCAATTAAGAGGATTAAGTGTCCCCTCTCCGAAATACTATGGTTAAAATTATTCGTTAATTTTTGCTTTCGTCACCAATACTGTTTTTTTTATTATTATTTATGGCAGATTTATTACCAATGGCAGATTATGAACAGTTACAGCAAAAAAAAAAACAACAACGAGGGAAAAAAAACATACAACAACAAAACATGCTGAAACAGAGTTCATTAATCAAACAATAATGCCAAGTTGCAGATATTTTAGCCACTAAAAGTGTTACCAGGTGCACCACGGGGAGGTAGATCTGGTGCTCACCCTCGTCACCAATACTTGATTGCTAAAATTTGTCACGTGAAATTAGCTAATAAATTGCTAAGACAGGAAACCCAAACAAAAATTAACATGCTTTCACTTGCCTTTATTTTAAACTAACAAAATTTAAAATTAACAAGGGTCTGAACAGACCCTCGTATCACATGGAAAATATTGCGCAATCTATTTCTTATCGAAGGTTCTTACAACATATATTTAGTATTAAAAATGTATATAATGAGAGTGATAAAAAGGCATATTGTTAAATTTAAGGAATAATAAAGTAATGTTGCTGTAATAAATTTTTATACAATTTATGCTACCAGGGTCAATGCAATTTATATTTTCAAATACATACATATTCAATACAAAACCATTATGCCAATGCTTATACTAAATGCACTCATTAACAGTTTCTGAAGGTGAATACGGCGCTGCTGTAGCACAGATATTAAAAAAAAATATAACATTATCTATTATTTATAACTCCCGTGTCACGATGATTGCAGTAGCTATTTTCGAATTGTTGGAAAAAATTTTCAGAAAATCATAACCAACTTATAAAATTATTTAAAAAGGTGTGTCAATCACGAAGTGACATCGCGCAAATTAAAAATATAAGTTAAGTTATAGATTTTAAAAAAAAAAAGTGGTATATAGTATCTTGCCGTTTTATATGTCGTTTTTTTTTTAACCAATATAGCATAGCATCTATTTAGGTTCTTCAGTTCTAGATGTTGAAATAATACAGGAAACGAGTCGAATTTATCATTAATTGATATTAAATATATATATATATAAGTGTGTGTGTGTGTACCTAAAGGACAAAACATTCATGTGAATGTTTTTGTCCTTTAAACATAAGAATTAACAACATTTTTTGGGACGTTTATCGTATAATTCAGTTTATTTACAACCAATTAATGTATTTATTTAATTAACATTAGTATTTAAGGTTATAATTTTTTTATTAATCTTAATTTATTAATATATAATTAAATCTTGTCATTTCCTATATTTTATTTTTTATAATTATTCGAAAAAAGATAGGCTTTTTGTTATTTTTAAAAATAATTTTAGAAAAAGTATTAATATTATTTTGAATTTAAAACATGATAAAATATTACTACATTAAATCATTAAAGATATTAATGTTAATTTTAATTACTACAAAATAATACTGTTTATTTGTTATTACAAATCTCTCCTTGAATTATTTTGTCGAAAGTTAAGCAACGATTTTAAATAAAACAAATTTCACATTTTTTAAATCCTTAATTTTAAATAAAAAAAGTTTGAATTTTTAATTAATAATAATTTAAGTTTTTTTTTCAATTTTAAGTAACTAACTAATAACTTATTTGTATTATATATTATTCAGAAATTTTTCGTTCATAATTAAGTTCATAGTAAGTCAAACATTGAAGAACCTGCATTTCCTGTTAATGAGCATAATATAAAAAGTAATAATATGAAAAAAAAAAACTTGGTTAAGTTGGTGCGAAGTAAGCAGCAGTGCCTTAACCGTATATGTGTTTTAGGCCCAACGGCCATTCCGTCTTTGTCAAGGGGGAGTGCTAACTTTCTCTCTTTTCATATAACAAACTTTTACAGAGGCATTATTAGATATATATAGCACTGATGATTCAATTTATTTTATAAGTGGTAGAATAAAAATCGAAAAATGATATTGTATATCATTAATAGAAAATAGTCAAATTATTTATTTAAACTATAGTACAGTATATAAAATAAATTAAAAATTATTATATGATAATCATTGTAAGCGTAATTTATTAATATGTCTTAGAGAAACCGCAATCATGATAAGAAATTATTGACATCTTTTAAATTTGGATAAAATACTTATTTGTGAAGTCATGCAATTCGATTCCATTCATTCCGTTAAACACATTTAGATCTGTATGAATTTTCCTTGATTGCTAGAAATAAATAACTTTCACATCTGTAAAAGATTTATTTTTTAGCGATTGTCAAAAAAATAGAAAAATGATCTTGCGGTAGGTAAGAAGCGCCATCTATGAAAATAAAAAAATTAGAATGGAGGTTTACAAATAATGAATATAATTTAATTCTTTTTATAAGCGTTGAATGAAAGATTTAAATTGATTGAGCAAAAAAAAGAAATATAAATGAACTCATACGTCTTTTTAAAAATGAAAAGTTTTAACATTTGTTCAAAATGTAATTGAATCTTCCGATTATAACTATTGTTAATAGGAAAAATTTTGAATATGTATGACTTTTTTTTTTTTTCTCCTTTCCAACTGCAGAATGCCTTTATTTGCTTTATTATATGAAATAAATTAAAACAGACAAAAATCAACAGGTTAATGGCAAAATATATTAAGCACAAAATTGTGAGCTTTCTGGAAAGTGTACAACTTTTTTGTGATACTGATTCATTTCTTAATAATTTGAAGTTTTTAAATCATGTACTTGTTATAAATTGTTTAATTGACATAAATTATAAATATAATTAAGGAAATGTAGATATTTAATAAGCAAAAGCGTCACAGCATTTTTTGTGGCATTCTTTCATGGAAAAATTACAATCAATTTTTATAACAGTGAAATGAATATCATTTTGTATAATACTTAAATATTCAATTTATAATGCATTTCGTTTCAGTAATATTTTTTAATCTATTAATAATCAACATATTTCATAAAAATATACTTTTGATGTATAATTTAAAAAATATAGTTCATATACTGTAACTGTCAAGAAATAAAAATTCCTTTTATGTAAGGAAGATATATTTTTAATTTAGTTTTCTATCAAGGAGGAAAAATAAGATTAAGTGTTGCGATATTACAATATATATATATATATATATATATATATATATATATATATATATATATATATATATATATATATATATATATATATATATATATATGTGTATATATATGCTATTCTAATCTGATTTCTAACTAAATAATAGATAATGAGAAATGGGATGTAAAAATTGTATGGGAAAATGATCAGTTAATTATTGCTGCAATTTTTTTTTCCAAAATTCACCCACTTTCCTGTATATCAATAAAAATTTTTTTTTAAAATACAATATACCTAACTCAAAGTAAATTCAGAAATAAAGAAGTGTAAACTTCTTATGATGAAATATTCTTTTTGGTTATTTTTAGAAATTTCTTTTTGGTCAATTAAATTATTAAATATATTCTTTCTTTTAAATATATTCTTTTCTTTCTTCATTGTTATAAGAATATTTATTCCATTTTTGTACCCTTCTTTTTTGTCAAACATAAAGTTATTAAAAAAATTATGAATGATTGATTTGGACCCACAAAGCCTAGATTTAAATGAGAGCAATTTGCTTTGATTGGATGTATTAAGGAGAAAAAAATTGAATTTTAATTAAATTGCCCTGTTTACTCCTCTACTTGACTTTTAACATATCCACAATTTTAACATCAAAACATTTACATATTTAACTATATGTTCATCTAACCTGCTGAGAGAAATATGAAAAGAATAGTTTTAAAACCAATGGATATTTTAACACAAGTAGTTGGAATGTCAAATCCAAAAGTCTATGTCAATAATAATTTGATTGTGTAATAACATAATTTAGAAGAAAATCTCATGCATATATTTACTCATATAGCAGGTGTTTTAATTTATTTAATTATAATTATTAATCGTTACTGCTTAAGAATTGAGTTCATCTTCGTGAGAACATATTGTTCTATAAATATCCATCTTTCTTAGAACAAATAGTTGAAATTAATCATTTAATGATTATTTACATAAATTATAAATTTCACAAATTATATAGATTATTTACATCCATTATTGTAATCTCCTGTTTATTTAATACTAGCAACATCTATTATTTTAACATAAAAATGCAGCAGATGTTCAAATTATGTAAAAAAAAATTCAGTAAAATTATTTTCTTTATATAATATATTTAATCTAGTTTTTCATTCAATTCAAATCATTTAAAAACTCATGCATTTAGATTTTTAAAAATTGCACGCATATCTTTGAAATTCTGCTCTTTTAAAAATTCACAAATGTATAATCTTCTATACATTTTGAATTACAAATATATTTCCATTATTTTAAAGCACAGAAGTTTTATTTCTAGTTTTCGATACTTCATCTTTATAGAATCAGTAATTTGAAAAAGTTGGTATGAACTTCATTTAAGTATATATGTCTCTATTTCTTTTCAAGTGTGTTAACATAGATTTTTATAAATGCGGTTTAGTGTTTTATTATTCTTCAAAAAGTATAGTAATTTAAATCTGTAGTACAAACTCAGAAAATAACAATGAATATACACATATACACAAAAGTAAGTAAAAAAAAACTTTTCATTTTATTTAAGAATAATTATAAACCATATTTTAAAGTTTACTTTTAATAATGATGATAAAGAAAAATTCAAAAAACAATATCTGTTCTTTCTCGAGAATATATAATGCCAATGCAATTCCTTAGCTTCTAAAGGGGAACTTTTTCTCTCTAACATTTAAAATGTGATCAATACTAATGCTCACTTTAAAAAATTTAGCAAAGTTTGGCTTAATTCTTTAAATGCCAATAAAGTGAATTACTGACAAAGCGTTCCTTAGTTTATGATGCCCAAAGCAGCATTTTGATTTGAGGCTACTTGGGAGCGCTTTACTCGCTAAGGTATTTACGAGAAAGCTGAAAGATCAAAAAGTATATTCATTTATAAACTAAACATTGCAATATAACTGTGCATGACACTTATGATATAATACAAAACATATTGGGCCACAATAAATAAACATTTTAATGAATGCAAAAATAAAATATGTTTGTGTTAAAAACATTTCAAAGAAAACAATAATAAATAATAAAAAATGCTGTCATAGCAGAGGTGAAAAAATAAAAACTTCAATATATTATGCTGCACTGTTTATATTTTAAAATAATTAAAAGCCATTTACAATAGCATTTTTCCAAAATGAGATTTAAATTTAATATCTTCAGAGTATTTCTTAGACAAAAAAAAAAAAAAAAAAGTTTAAAAGCATTTAACTTAAAAAAAGGAAATAAAACTTCTGTAATTAATTTAAATTAATTAATTCTATTAATTAATTCTATTAATTTAATTAATTTCTATTTATTTATTCTATTAATTCTATTAATTAATTTAAACTTCTGTAAACTGTTCTAAAATTAACAATCTGTAGGATCCCCCATTAACTAAACAAAGTTGCAATTAACTGAAAAAAATCACTTATAATTGTTTTGAAATATTATGATTTAATTTGAACCCTCAGACTTTTTCTGAAAAATGATTACCTATAGACAATTTCCTTTTATGGTCTAAAAATAAATTCAGTAATTAAATATGCAATGGCAATTTAAAATTTCAAGATCTTGTTCATTAAAATATATATATATACACCTTTGTTTGATATTCTTCATTTAATAGAATATATTATAATTGGATGAAATAAAATTTTCATTTTTCCAATCAGGATCAAAGGATATTATCAGGATCATTTCATTTATACAAAGGATCAATCTTTTATTTATCCAATTCAGGAGATTTTTATAATGTGGAAGATATTAAATTCTTTAAAACTATCAGAATGAAGAAGAAAGAAAGAGGGGGGAAGCATTATGAAGATTTTAAAGTAGAGAGAATAAATTTATTAAAAAAAATAATTTTTTAGCTGAATCTATAATAGGATAAATAAGTTACATTTTTGAAATACACAATTCAAAGTATATCTTGATAAGAAAATCTCAAACAAAGGACTCAATTAGAGCTTCAATTTGAAGAATATCAAAAAAGTACCTGGTAGGAATTACAATGTGTCTTGTCAGCAATTTTTTTTTAATTTTTAAGGGAGTTAAAGTTTTTAGAATAATTTAAATGAGACAATCAGTTATCTAGGATATTTGTTATACAATACTTTTAATTCCTTACTGATGGAAAAGTAAACAACTATGAAAAAGCATTTTTTTTTTTTTACTTTAATAGTTCTTGTAATAAAGCAAGTATAAAAAGAAAACTAATGTATGTCCAATATAATATTTATTGTTGATATCCTCATTTAAACTTATGTAATATTATTAATCTTGGTTATTAAAAAGTATATTTTTAGACATTCTATTTATCGAAAGTTATTGTAACAGGAAAAATAAAAAAATCTTCATTGGAATAATTATTTTTGAAAAGTTTAGATTTATATTTTTGATTTCAGAAACTCATTGTAACTGTAGAAATAATACAAAAATTTACATTAATACAGCTTAGTGATTTAATTAATATTTTTTTACACTTATGCTATAGCAAGAAATATATATCTCTCTCCCTATCTATCTATCTATCTATTTTGATTATATATAAAAAAATTAATAAAAAGATAGTATTCTAATTATTTAGTTTGGTGAGTGATGAATAAAATAAAATTAAATACTGAGATACAATGTTAAAAATGATTTTTTTTTTTTTTTTTTCGTAGTTCAGCCTAATCCACCACTTTCTTATATTTTTGAAATTTCAAAATGATTATAATAACCATAACTTATTTTTTTTTTTTTTTTTTGTTATTTGTACAATTTATCATGTAAAATAATACGAAATTACAAATTGCAAAAATAATTAATTTAAAAATTAAGCAATAGTAAAATGAATCACAAACAGTAGTACACATAAAAAATTATTCTGAAGTGCGCTTATATGATGTCAGAGGTATGCCCTTATGTATGTCACATTTCTGAAATTGTCTTTTATATAAAAGGGGTTATAATTAATTTTAAATAATTTAATCAGAACTAAGAGAGAATTTGAAGAAGAATTTAAAAATTAATTAAGAAAGAATTCGAAGTAGAATTGAAAAAGAATTCCAGTTGATGTGAGTACACTTCGACAGAGAAGAGCTGTAGCTTGCGCTGAAAAAGCAACCAAGAGTGATTGGTATTTCAACTGATTCACGTTGGGAAAAGTTAGGGAGAATGTAATTTGACGCTTTGGTCAGTTGACATGAATTGATATCGAGACTTAAGTTAATTGTGTCAGTAATTATTGTAAATTAAAGTGTTTATATAATCTTCAAAAAAATTTTCACGGTCATTTGTGGAAAAAAAATGGGCCTTCCGAGTCTTTAATATCTGGTGGGAATGCAATTTTAGTCGTCTGTTATAACTTGTTTTTTTGAAGGTATTGTCATCATTAAAAATTCTTGGTCATTATTTAAATAGGTAATCATTTAGCAATAATCTAGCAATTTTTTTTTTTTTATTTTGTTCGAAAATCAACAATAAAAATTTAAGTAGTTAATTTTTTTTTTTTTTTTTTTTTTGTTGGGAAAGATCTAAATCTTCTATCAAAGTATTTCATCTTTTAGGCTGAGTTTCACACAAAACTGTTAAAACTATTAATTTAAACAATTATACTAAAATACAGAGAGATGAATTGATGTGACATTATCCGATAACGAAATATGAGTGCGATTTCAAAAATAATATTCTTTGGCTATATTTTTAAGCTCTTTTAACATGTCAAATCCAAACATAAATTGAGAAAAAATCTGTAATTTAAGACAATTTTATAAAATTGTTTTCATATTTAAATAAAGAAAATTCAAAATTCTATTAATTACATATGAATTTTGGTACGAGGGGGTGTGTAGATAAATAATTAATACACCTTTAAAATTTCTATTGAAAAATCGATTACATTGGTGAGAAGTTTATAAATTTGCTTTGGTAGGCAGTGAACGAATCAAACTGAACGGAAATTTTATAAATAAGAAAGTCTAAGTAAATTAAACAAAAAAATTGCTACATTTTTCACAAAAGCATAAAGTCGTCGCAAAATGAATTTCAGAAATAAAAATAATAGGTATCAACAATTGCAATAGTTTAAATAAAATTCCAAATTTAAATCCTTGAAAATGAAAAGAAAATTGTACGGTGTTGTTTTGAAAAAGAAAGCTACATTTTTTTATTTTTGCTCAGTAAGAAGTATTAACATAACATAATTTGAATAAGGCAGCATAAGATTGTCAAATTTTTACTATTGCAATGACAAGAAAAACTGCCGACCCTTTAACCATTATTCTTCATTGAATACAGCGACAGCTTTGATGTTTTATTAAATTAAATTTAAATGAACAATGTATCTATTTTAAACTTAAAATTGAAGCATTATGAATAATAGGCTGAAAAATTAATAATATTAGAAATTAACGTAACATGTATTGAAAAGTAACGTCTTTGTTAAAAAACTATAATTAAAAAATATCTAATTTGTTATTGCAAAAAATAGTACTTCTTTACAAGACGAAATACTTTTTCGCTACGTTGAAATGTAAGTTTTCGCACAATAATCGCGCTAAAGATTTCCCAGTGAGTTCCAATAATATGCATGTCGAAGTTCAATTGCTATCAAAAAATCAGGCATCTGCAAATCAATAAGTAAACAATTATGCAGGCATTCCAAATAACACAAAAATTAGGCTATTTATTTTATTTAGAAATAATTTCGTCTTTAACAGTGGTTCTAATAGGGCTAAACTGTGATTGATTCATAAAGTTGTAAAAATTCTTGTCAAAATATATTGTAAAAGAATTGAGAAGTACATGTTTTGCAGAACGCTCTTGTAGGATAATTTATCTGCATCGATGAGAATTAGAGTCAACTCCAATTGACGAAATGAAAAAACAATGGTTACTTAGCAGTAGTACTCGCCTTCGACGCTAGATGGCGGTCATTTTTTGGCATTGTAATGAATTTATGTATGTATATTAACTGTATGTGTGTAGATTAAGAGTCTCTGTATTGCCAGCTGCATCAGAACAACAACAGTCGAATTTATGTCTTTGGATATAGGAAGAAATTTTAGCAGTTGATATCACCAGTTCTTTAACAATGCAAAAATCAATGTTTTTTTAGCAGTGGTACTCGCTAAAAAAATCTGCTAATTATCATCAATGCAGATAAATTATCCTACAAAAGCATTATGTAAAACCTGTATTTCTCAATGTCGTTCTAATATATTTTGACAAGTTTTATTAGTTATTTAAAAATGATTT
>BPLR01011405.1:0-54410 GCA_021605095.1 Caerostris extrusa | reverse complement strand
TAGGAGTAGCAGGAACTGAAGAAAAATTGTTTGACAGTGTGCTTTATATATATATATATATATATATCGACCTATAATCAACAGGTGGTCTGAATACTTAGTAGAAAATTTTTTCCAATATTAGTGTTTTTCTTATTAAATGGTGAGATTTTTTTTAAAGATAATATCATTAGTTTTTTAGGCTTATGTTAGCTATTTTCAGATGGGTATTTTTTTCATATTTAATTTTAATTGTTTTTCTTGACAATCTCTTTTAAAAAATTCTACATCTGGTCTAGCATTAATATCTCTTTCAATTAATAACATTTGTTTTTTTCGCTTAATTTTTTATGACTTTTGTACATTTTTAGACTTCGTTACGTAGAAATACTATGGAATTTTGATTTTGATTTGGTTTGGTTTGTCGCACTACGGTCATCTTGTGTACACGACAGGAAAACAGACTGGGACCTACAGTTTAAAGTGGGTTCCGAACCACTAGCAAACATCGCATATGCCACCGCCAGGATTCGAACCTGGAGCCTATGGTACCAAAGGCCAGAGCACTAGTAATTTTTTTTTTTTTTTGAAAAACTCGGTTTTTATAAGCCTAATTTTTTCTATATTTTTAATGAATAGTTTAGCTTTTTATGTTAGATATACACTTGCAGTATGCACTCTTTCTCAGTAACTGAAGAAAAGGATTTTTCTTTTAAATTTATCTTAATGTTTAATTCTTTAATTATCAATACTAGTATTATCAAGTTCAATGTTATTAATTAACTTCAATAAATTGAAATTAGGTGGAAACTTTTTTAAATCACTCATAATTATTGAATATGTTAAGAAGGCAAACATTAGTTACTATGGTAAATAACGAGCTACATTGTTGATTTATTTTTGCAATTAGGTTTTATAAGCAACTACTTATAGTAACATTACTCGAATTGATTTTAAAAAATTAATGCATTTCACCAGTGACTTAAGATATGAATTTTTATAACATCACTTATGATTTTAATAAAAAAAACTAGAAAATTTAAACTAATTTTATGATGAAAAATGTACAAACTCCTGAGCTATGGCTCATACTATCACCTCTAACATTTAAAACTTTTTAATACTTAACTTCTCTCTTACGTTTAATTTCTGAATGTTAATATTTTTAATAATAAATTAAGTAATAGGAGGTATGAGGGTTCCTTTCCTCTGGCACTCCATTTGCCTTTGTACAGATATAATGGATTATGCCAGTGGATTTCAAAGTTTTTACTTTAAATCCTTCATCTGTGCATAACAAGAAAATTCCATTTTGGTTCAATATTGGAAACTGATTCTAAATTTTTGAGAAGCATTTAATCTTAAATAATGCTTTGGTTTAATAATAGTAATTAATCTTAAATAATATTTGATTTCACAATAAGTTTTCGTCTTAGATCCTTCATCTGTTGTACTATAATATGAACATTCCAGTCCTTTATTTATTAAATAAAAGTTATGAGGATTATTCAGTTTATTTTTTATTAGCAACACAAATATAGCCTCTTTTTTTATTAAAACTAAAATGTTAAAAATATCACGTTTTACCAGAATAGTTTTATTATTTGTATATAATCAATAAATGCAAAGAAATTAGACGTAAGCATTTAATTTCTAATTTTTAAATGTCAAAATTCAATGGAACGGATAGTCCTGATTTTAAAAAGTGTTTCAATTTTTAGTTCAGTATTAGAAACGACTTCTGAATTTTTTCAGAAGCATTTAGTTTAATTAATGCTTTGATATGATAGCATTTTCGATTGCATTTCAGACAAATCACTCTGGCATAAATATGTTATTTCTCAAAAGATCAGAATTTTCAATGTTGTTTTAGTTAAAAATTGGCTATTCCTTGACAACATATATTCAGAACTTCCATGAAGATAATTCGCTAAATTTACATTTGATGTAAATATCAAAACTGAGATTAATAACTTAGTTTGATTCATTAGTAGTTTCTTTCATTTGAACATATTATTGTCTATAAAAAAAAAAAGTAGTTTCTACCAAACAATCATATACCGTTATAATATATAATCACTATTGGTATATACCTGTGGCATATACCTTTTATAATATATAATCACTAATTTGGAAGTAAAACTTTTACTCTAAAAAAAAAAAAAAAAAAAAAACATTCCATGATTGTTATATTTCTAATTTATTTAGAAGGAAGAACTATCATGGAATACTCTTTTATTAATATAATTTTTAATTAGAATACATTTATTCAGGGTAAAAAAAAAATGCGTTCCTCAAGATTAATTCCGCCATAAAAGCTCGATTGGGTCTCTGTAATACGTAGGAGATTCCTAGCATTCGTTTATTTTATGTTATTAAGTAACTTCTCTCATTTAAAACAACTGATATTACAAACAAATGCCGATTTAATCATTTTAAAAGCAAATCCACTCCTAAACATATTAGTAATGTAAAAAGAACCCTTAAGTTCAAAGAATTCTCAGCAAGGATCAAAAACACTCGACAGTAGAGATAGGAGTGCCCACGGTTTGTGAACTTTACTCGTTTTTAGCGTAAGCATCAATTTGCAATAATCTTGCCAACTTTAAACGAGGTAAAAATTAGAAGATATTTATTTTAAAAAGATTACGATTTTTATGTAATAAACTGACATAAATTTTTAATGCATTGAAAACTGAAAAAAATTCATCTTAAAAATAGTGAACTTAAATTAATTCCTGACATAATTGTCTTTCCTAAAAATTTTTTTATAAATTCATTTTCTGGATATAGCAATTAAAATATTCTCAAAAGTTGTCGTCATTGAAAAAACAAAACCATTTTTTAAACAAAAAGTATATGCTCACATTCAATATTGACATTAAATATAATATATAATTAATGGGACCATAAAAATTTAAGAGACGAATCCTACAGAAGATCCAATTTAATATATATGTATATAAAACGTAATATATATCTTAAGACAATTGACTCATCATGGAGGATTGTAACCAAGTTTCCCCGCGACTCCTTCCATGCCGTATCACTGTTTACGCCATTTTAATGATGAGCAATGATTGCGTCATCATCAATAGGAGAAAATTTCAGTCAAAGTTGCTTAAAATTCGTTTAAATTGGTAAGTAAGGGATACTTAAATTGTAGAATTTGTCTTGTAAAACAATAGGTGAAAGAAAACACTAAAAAGCTGAAAGAAAACAATACTAAAGTTGAAAGAAACATCAATATTATCACTAAAGAGAAGGAAACACATTTCATTTTACCTGTGGCATTCCGGCCAAGTTGAGGATCTATTGATTGACTGAGCTTAGAAGTCGAACCGAGATGAAAGATGGTTGCTATGGAAAATCTACTCTTGAAAGATATCTACACGTGGCCACCAAACGACATTCTTCGACAATTTAATGCGCCTTGACATTTAAAATTGGGTTCATCTCTGCTGAAAATCAAATAATTTTCAACAAAGCAAACCAAATGAGTGATTAAAGAATAAAATTTTAGTTTTTAATAACTATGAATTCGATTTTTAAATAATTTTCACGATTCCAATTTAAATAATTTCCTTGATTCTATTTTAAATAATTTTCTCGATTCTATTTTAAATAATTTTTATTAAATTTAAAATTGGGTTCATTTTGGCTGGAAATTCAATAATTTCCAACAACTCAACGAAATGAGTGATTAAAGAATAAAATTAGTTTTTAATAAGTATAAATTCGATTTTTTAAATAATTTTCTCTATTCCAATTTAAATAATTTCTCGAATCTATTTTAAATAATTTTTATTTATTCTAGTTATTACAGTATTTTGTCAGTTGTATGTGGTAGAGTTTGTAGATGTTAAAGTCGGCATAATTTATAGAAAGAATATTCCAGCTGGTAATTTTTATTTGATTGGACTTACCTTTATTTAAAGAATTATGCTATTAACTTTTATCAAAATGTTTATATTTGACTGCAGTGAGGATATAAAACAATCAATATGAGTCACATTTAAACAATTTAACTTATGAACATATTATAGAATTTTTTATCCAGCAATTTTGATTTTGCTGAGTGACTGAATTTTAGTTAGTTAATAGTTTTTATAACTATACATTCGATTTTTAAATAAATTTCTAGATTTCAATTTAAATAATTTTCTCGATTCTATTTTAAATAATTTTTTATTTATTCTAGTTATTCAGCTTTTTTGTCAGTTGTATGTGGTAGAGTGAGTAGATGTTAAAGTGGATATAATTTACAGAAAGAATGTTCCAGTATTATATTGGTAATTTTTTATTTGATTGGACTTACTTTTATTTAAAGAATTATGCTATTAACTTTTATCAAAATGTTTACATTTGACTGCAGTGAGGATATAAAAAACAATCAATATTAGTCACATTTAAATAATTTAATTTGTGAATATATTGTAGAATTTTTATCCAGCAATTTTGATTCTGAATTTTAGTAAGTTAATAGTTTTAATAACTATACATTCGATTTTTAAATAATTTTGTCGATTTCAATTTAAAAAATTTCTCGATTTCAATTTAAATAATTTTCTCGATTTTATTTAAATAATTTTTTTATTTATTCTAGTTATTCCGCTATTTTGTCAGTTGTATATGGTAGAGTGAGTAAATGTTAAAGTGGGTATAATTTATAGAAAGAATATTCCAGCTGGTAATTTTTTATTTGTTTTGACTTACTTTTATTTAAAGAGTTATGCTATTAACTTTTATCAAAATGTTTATATTTGACTGCAGTGAGGATATAAAAAACAATCAATATTAGTCGCATTTAAACAATTTAATTTGTGAATATGTTGTAGAATTTTTATAGAGCAATTTTGATATTGCTCAGTGACTGAATTTAAATAATAATAATCGGAAAATTTCATTCAGGTTCAAATAACTTAATCTGGATGAGAGAAAAACTACATTATATTTTTGTTGTATAAAACAGTTCTAAAGACATAATGATGAGAAATAGTTCATAATATAGTTTTTAAATACCCGAATCTGTTTACTCATTTAAGAAGAAATATATATAAATATTTTTTACCAAATAAAAAGTGTAGTTATTATTAAAATGTTTTAAATACTGATAAAATTGAAACTTTGATATTTTAACAGGAGGAATTGAAAAATGTGATATGCAGTAAAGAAATTTTAACTTATAAGGATAGGAATAAGAACAATTCAACAATTCCAGTATATATTAGAAATGGAAAAGGGGTAAAATTTCTTAATTTTCAAATTAATATGATTTGAAAGGAAATACCCATTCCATCGTGTGTTTTTTTTCTAATTATATTTTCAAAAATTTTTAGTAGAAAAAATAAATTAATTTTGCTGCAGAATTGCAAAATTTTATATTTTAATGATACAATCATAATTCAAGCAGTTTTATTTACTTTCTCTTTTAATGTATTTCCGAACGAATAGAAATTACTGATTTAAGAAGAACTTTATAAGCAGATTGTAAAGTATTTATGAAAAACAAAATTTTCAAATATTTCAAATTTTAAAATGTTTTGAAATATTTTTTACAACTAAAATAAGCATTTTTAAAAGTTTCAAGACAATGTACAGTGGAGTGCAGTATCTTAATTACTGATTTAAAAAAAAAAAAAAAAATATTAATATAAAATATTAAAAAGTAATTTTAAATACTTATGAGGATTTGATGATGATAATGGTTTTAGTGCTTTAAAAATTGAAATATTGGCAATTTTAAATATGTAAAATGGTTTTGAAAAAGTAAATAAATCTTTTGGTATTAGTCCTCCTTATCATAATCAGTGGCACTCCAGCCACATGGTGGACCAAGGCCGTCTGCTTGCTGGCAGATTTCTAGACAGGAGATGTTTTTCTTATTACGGGTTGGGGTTGTCAGCCCGACGCCCAACGCTCTACAGTCATATTAGACCGTAACCTATGGTTTAAATGGGATTCGAACCACTACAAACATCCATGGCACCACCAGGATTCAAACCCAAAACCTGTGGCCCCGAGCGCCAGATTTTGGTATTAGGGGCAAATTAATTAAGTAGGAAATTAATTATTTCATTAAAAATTAAGATTTTCTTTGCATTGTATCAATTATCAGGAATATAGGATCAAATAGTATTATAAATAGATTAATCAACAATAGCATTTTCAGTAAATGAATCTCAGAATAGAGACCATTATTGAAATGAAATCTATTTAGAAACCAATTAAAGTTCATTTATGTCTCTTTTCTTATTTGATTTGTAAAACTTTTTTTTCTACATATTTTATATGCTTAATAAAGTTTTGAAAAATCTGTCAATCAAATTTAAGCAAATATCGAAATTATTATTATAATTTTTTTTTTATTTAGATTTTTTGAAGGATGTGTGGTCTCTTGGTTTTTTTTATTATTGTTCTCTATTCTTCATCACTGTTAGTTCAGTTTTTATAAATTAAAATTCAACTGTCATCAAAGGAAAAGCTCAATCTTCAGATATACATATTTATAATCAAGGCACAAAGTGTTGCACTGATTATAAAAATTTATTACAAAATAAAGTTGAATATATGAAATTTTGGTAATTTACTTTTAACAATTTTTTTCCTTTGTACAGTAGTTATGAGCAGCATTGATGTCGAAAACAATTAGGCAAATAGCATTTGTTTTTGTATGAGTCAACTTTTCACGCCCTTGAAAAGGTAAATAAACATAATGCTATTATCTGGGAATCAGAGAATCCACATGTTTCTGCATTGGTAGAGAAAAATAGCCCTAAAATTAATGTTTGGTGCGGCTTCATGCATAACAAGGTTATAGGACAGTTTTTCTCGCCAAAAAAAAAAAAAAAAAAAAAAAAAAAAAAAATTCCATCACAGTTGTCGAAAATGATGTCGAACTAGAACTTTTGATTTGTTTGTCACGTGAACACTTTTCCTCTCTTAACTGTAACCAACTGTACTTCGGTTTAAGAACTTTACTTCCTTGTTAGTAGTTAGCCGCGCTAAGATGCGGTTTCTCTGTCTGTATGTCCAGTAAATTTTTGTATCATCTCGTCATTAATATGCTTAATAAAAGTATTGTAAAAAGAATATTGGAATTAATTTTCTACTTCTCGCCCCTTTGGATATCTCACTCTTAATATTCCTGGGAACTGGAAAGGTAAGAGAAATTTTGTATGAACCTTTCTAGTTTTATTTTGGAGGATTGTTGTGGTGAGGTAAAATTTGGCATCCCTGCCGGGATTGTAGTCAGTTAATATTTAGATGAGATACTTTTAATTTGGAAATGGCGAGTGACGAAAATAGCAAAGAGAAATTATATTTGTTAAAAAGAAACGGGGTGTTTCTAGAACATCCGTTACAAAAATTCTAACAAAATTAGAATCGGAACTATCAAACATTGAAGAAATAGATATTGATAAATTAGAAGAATTAGTTGAAATGCTAACTGCTAAACAGGACTCGTTGAAAGAGATAGATTAAAATCCTTTAATCTATCTCTTTCATCAAATTAAACCTCTTTACGAAGTAGAAGATATTGAAACTGAAATTGAAAATACAGACGAATATGATGAAAAAGTTGCCCTGTGGAAATTTCGTGCAAATAAAAAAATTCGCTTGTTAAAAAAAAAAAAAAAAAAGAATTGAGTGAAAATAAATGCGAAACACGTTCCGAACAAAATAAAGAATTAAATGAGTCGAAACAAGTGGATAGTGTAAGAGTAAAATTGCCGAAATTAAATATTTCAAAATTTTATGGTGATATCAATCAAGGGCTAACGTTTTGGAATAGTTTTGAATCTGCCATTCACAATAATGATTTATTAAATAAAGTAGATAAATTTAATTACCTTAAAGCACATTTAGGTGGTACTGCTTTAAATACTGTAGAAAGTTTTTCTATTTCTGCTTCTACGTATGATTCGGCAATTAATTTATTAAAAGAAAGATTTGCGAGAAATGATCTATTGATACATACTCATATGAATAATATTTTAAACATAAAATCATTGAGAAATTCCAACGATATTTGCTCTTTTAGAAAATTCTATGACAAAATTTCAACAGAATTAAGAAGTTTGGAAAGTTTAGATTTGAAAACAGAAAATTATTCCGCAGTTCTCTGCCCAACAATTTTAAAAGCCTTCCTCAAGATATTCTTATCGAATATAATAAAACTGAGAATGAAAATGCTTATAATAATATCGAAGATCTACAGAAGTTTTTAGCTTTGACCTTGAGATCAAGAGAACGCGCAGCCATGATGAGCAATAATTTCGCCAACACTTCTGATTTTCGACCTTGGCCCTTTTCGCCTCTCGATAAAGTAAGCAACCGCGGCTCAAGAAGTAATAAATTAGGCTGGGAAAGAATTCCTTCAGCAGCAGAATTAGTTTCGACTAATGTTAAAGAAAGAAATAAAAATACAACAAATTGCGTTTTTTGTGAGTCATCGGATCATCCTAGTTCTACTTGTGAATACGCAATAAATTTGTCTATTGAAGAAAGAAAAAATATTTTGATGAAAAAGGGCTTGTTTTAAAGGGAGCTTGTTTTAAATGTCTTGAAACTAAAAAAAAAAAAAAAAAAACATATTTCTCGATTTTGTAAGAGTAATATAATTTGTTCCCACTGTTCAGGAAAACATTCTTCGATCATGTGCTTTTCAAAATTTAAACAGAAACAAATTAATAAAAATGAATCTTCAGAAACTACTGTTCTTACCAATCAGTCATTTTTGAATGAAGTTTATTTGCAAACATTAGTAGTTCGAATCCAGAATAAAAACTTAGAACATTATATTCGGGTAATTATTGATACTGGATCACAAAGAAGTTATATATCAAAATTTGCTGCTGAAAATATGGGTTTTGATATAAAAGGAGAAGAATTGATTACTCATGGGCTATTTGGAGGAACAGAAATCACTGAACGCCATAACCGTTATTTGATACAATTAAGTAGTTTAGATAAAATGAAGAATATCAAAATAGAAGTAATGGATCAAAACAAAATTTGTGCATCAATTCCCAAAATTAGAAGTTCAGACTGTATAAATGATTTAAAAGATAAAAAATATATTTGAGTGACATTTCGCCTAAAAGCAAAATTTGCTTGCATGAACAAAATACTAATGAGATTCATGTTTTATTGGGGGTAGATGTTGCAGGAAAGTTATTTACAGGAAAAGTGGAACATCTTCCATGTGGATTAGTAGCTGTTCAGACAATTCTGGGATGGACAGTAATGGGAAAAAATTTCTGATGCTAAGTTAGATAGTTCTCTTCTTGTTCTGTCATTACACATAAATGATGCTAAAATTACAGACTTATGGAATTTAGATTCGTTGGGTATTTTAGATCCTAGCGAAAAGCAATCGAAAGAAGAAATGCAGAAATTAGTTTGGGAACATTTCGAATCAACAGTTAGCAGAGAAAATGACGGAAGATATATAGTATCTCTTCCTTGGATAGATAGATGTCCTTCAATTCCTGATAATAAATATTTGGCCCAGAAACGTTTAAAAAATACTGTTAAAAATTTGAATGCAAACAACTGTTTAGTAGAGTATGAACAAGTGTTTAAAGAATGGGAAGAAGAAGATGTTATCGAATAAATAGTACCTGATCCAAATTGTTATGAAGTCTCAAGTGTACACTATTTGCCGCATCGAGCTGTCATAAAAGAAAATTCTACTACCAAAATAAGACCAGTTTTTGATGGTTCAGCTCGTGTTAATAACTCTATATCTTTGAATGATTGTATTGAAAAAGGACCCAATCTCATTGAACTGATTCCAGCTGTTTTGAATCGATTTAGGTTGGGTAACATTGGTGTCACTGCTGATATTCGTCGAGCATTTTTACAGATATCTTTAAATGAAAAGGACAGAGACTATTTACGCTTCTTATGGTGGAAAGAAGGTGATCCTGAAAATGAAATTATTTATAGACATTGTAGAGTTGTTTTTGGCATTAATTGCAGTCCCTTTTTGTTAGCTGCAACTCTCAATCATCATTTGAATCAGACAACCAAAGAACTTAAAGAGATAGCTGAAAAGCTACAAGAATCTTTATATGTGGACAACTGCGTAGCAAGTGTTGATTCAGAAGAAGAATTAAAGTATTTTTGTAATGAATCACAGAAATTATTGCAATCAGCTAAATTTGATCTACGTGGTTGGAAACATACTAAATTTAAAGAAACTGTATTGAATCAAGAGGAGAATGAAGATGAAGTCGAAGTTCCTTTGTTAGGTTTATCTTGGAATACAGTTGATGATACTTTATCATGTGATTTTAGAAAATTTAAATTAGAAGATGAACCCATCACAAAAAAAAAAAAATATTGTCCTTAGCTCATAAGATTTTTGATCCAATAGGATTCACTTGTCCTGTGACATTAGTTCCGAAGATAATACTACAAGAATGTTGGAAAATCAAAGTTTCTTGGGACACAAAATTGCCAGAAAACATAGTAAAGATGTTTAAGAAGTGGAAAAACCGAATTATCGAATTAAAGAAAATTGCTATCCCTCGAAGATTATCCCGATTTTCATTCAAGCAGGGTAAAATGTCTATCCACGTATTTTGTGATGACTGCAAAACATCTTATGCTACTTGTATATTTCTAAGAAATGAGTTTCAGGATCAAGTGACTTGCCAACTTCTTCAAGCAAGATCCAGAGTAGCCCCTCTAAAGAACATAACTATCGTGAGGTTAGAATTACTAGCCTGTTGTATTGGAGCAAGACTTGCTGATACAGTTAAGAAAGATTTGAAACTTGAAGATGTTGATGTATTTTATTGGTCAGACTCTATGGACGCTTTACATTGGATCAAGAAAGAAGGCCCATGGAAGACATTTGTTGAAAATAGAGTCAAAGAAATTAGAAAATTATCTGAAGTAACTTCATGGAAATTTGTACCTGGTCATCAAAATCCAGCTGACCTTCCCTCACGAGGTTGCAATGCCGAAGAATTAGTGAAATCTCAATGGTGGGAGGGACCTAGTTGGCTCTATCAATCTTTTGAAAAATGGCCTACTTCTGAAGTGTTTCCTGATTTAGAAGTTGTTAATTCGGAAAAAGGAAAAGTTGTTATATCTGCATCTAATATCGAAACTGAAACTTTTGAATATTTTTAAGAATTTCGTCTTACAAAAAGATCGTAAGAATTATGGGGTGGATACTTCGTTTCATCAACAATATTAAGAAAAGGGTAAATAAAGAACTTTTTGTAACTTAAATGTTGAAGAATGTAATAAAGCCGAGAAAATAATTTTAAGAAAAGTTCAAAGAGAATGTTTTGAGAAAAACAGAAATCTTTCAATGCAGACCTATTTAGATCCAGATGATCTCCTTAAAGTAAAGACAAGAATTATACAAAGAAAAGATCAAGACAGTTTTCGATATCCAATTTTGCTACCATCAAAGCATCATATAGTAGACAAATTAATATTTGACAAGCATGTTGAACTTTGCCATGCAGGTATACAAGTCTTGATGTCTACGTTACGAGAAGAATATTGGATTATAAAAAGCAGAAAGACTATTCGTCAAGTCATTAGAAACTGTCTCCGATGCAAAAGATTTTCCATACATCCTCTGCAATCTATTAGTGCTCCACTCCCCGAAGATAGAATAAGAGAAGCTCAAGTATTCGAAGTCATTGGTGTAGATCTGTGTGGACCATTGTTTTTGAAAGACAACAAAAAGTGTTGGATTGTCTTATTTACTTGTGCTATTTTTCGTGCTGTTCATTTAGAACTTGTAAGTTTTCTTTCTAGAGATAGCTTCATATTAGCTTTAAGAAGATTTATCTATCGTAGAGGAAGACCTTGTACAATATATTCTGATAATGGTACAAATTTAGTTGGTACATCTAATGAACTGAAATCTGTTAAATGGGAAAAAATAGAAGAATTTGCTGCCATTAAGAAGATTAATTGGAAATTAAATCCGCCATCAGCCCCATGGTGGGGTGGATTTTGGGAAAGACTTATTGGTATGTTAAAAGGAATAATGAGAAAAATCTTGGGTAAAGCTAGTCTGCATTATGAAGAAATGCATACTGTTATATGCGAAGCAGAAAGCATAATTAATTCAAGACCATTAACATATCTGTCTGAAGACATAGAAGATCTTATTGCACTTACACCAGCAATGTTCATTCAAGAAATAAAAGAAGTTGGAATGCCGGATTTAGATCAGATGGATTCTAAAAGAATGAATAAACGATTTATGTATAGACAAAGACTTCGTGAAGATCTCAGAAGGCGATTTCGAAATGAATATCTTGGTCAACTAAAAGAATTTTCCAAACTCCAGGAAGAAGCAAAAATTAAGGAAGGTGATATCGTCTTGATTGGTGATAGCAACATGAAAAGACTAAATTGGCCTTTAGCAAAAGTAGTGAAACTTTTTCCTGGTAAAGACAATAAAGTTCGAGTTGTTGAATTGAAAACCAAGAATGGGTGTTTCATAAGACCTATACAGCGCTTATATTCATTAGAAATTTGACAAGATGAAAGGTGTGCCTTGCAGAGTAGGGACTCCACTATCTGACTCCTTCCGCAACAAGTGCCCCGACGCTGATGATTCCACATCAGATCCAGTGACTGTCATCGAATCCAGTGATTGTCCTCAATCTATTGACTGTCAACCATATGACAGGTGTGATAACAGTGATACTTATCAGACATCCCGTTGTGGAAGAATCCTGAGATCTCTAAGCGATTGGAATTATGATTTTGAGTTTCATTATTCTTTTGAAACTCAAAGGTGGGAGAATGTCGAAAATGATGTCGAACTAGAACTTTTGATTTGTTTGTCACGTGAACACTTTTCCTCTCTTAACTGTAACCAACTGTACTTCGGTTTAAGAACTTTACTCTCGTCATTAATATGCTTCATAAAAAAAGTATTGTAAAAAGAATATTGGAATTAATTTTCTACTTCTCGCCCCTTTGGATATCTCACTCTTAATATTCCTGGGAACTGGAAAGGTAAGAGAAATTTTGTATGAACCTTTCTAGTTTTATTTTGGAGGATTGTTGTGGTGAGGTAAAAACAGTTAATGTTTATTTAGATTTATTGGAATTGCTCATTGCGTTTTAGTTATAAAAACTTTAACCATGGATTATTTATCTGCAAGATAGAGCACCTCCTTACTGGGATTTATTAGTACGAGATGTGAATTCCTAAGTGATTTCTAATAAATTTCTACATGAGAAATTTCGGACTGGTGGATTGTAAGGGTTGGACTAATACCATGGCCTTTTGATGTAATTCCCATGATTTTTAGGGAAGAGCTATATGAAGGACATACCCTTTGCCTCACAAACTGCTGACGGTGAAGAACTTCACAGCTACGATAAGTCATTACTGTACTGCTAAGTAAAATTATACTGCTACTTTAGAAGTCAGCCCTTGGCGAGAACAGTTTTCCGAGTTACCAAGGGAGCACATGTTGAAATCTACTGAAGTACACGATCTTATTAAAATTTTTATAACAGTACATACAATATAACAGAATAAATATATGTCTATTTAGAATAGTTTTTGTCAGTAAATCTTTATAATCAGGGCAAGACAATGTGATCATCCTGTGTTATTGTTTTCGAATACTGAGATCCTCAATTGAGATCATTCACAGCAAGGATGAAAAATAAGTAGGTTCAGCTTTACTCAGGATGCACTGTAAAATATATACTGCCCTTTGTCACTACAGTTTCGGTTGAACATCTCAAGGGTTGCATCTGAGTATTCGCATGCTCCTCCCTTAACCCAGTGGATGAATATTGCAACTTACGAATTTATAGTTTCGGCATCGCTTGCTGAATTTCAAACCAATTTCCCTTGGTTTTGTCAAGGGAAAACCATTTTCAATTGGTTCACTACGCTATCCACCAGAATTCATCAGCCCTTCATGCTCAGACATTTCATTGTAATTGTTCCGAGCTGAGGTATTTCTACTTTCTTTGAGTTATTAATGAATCTTCATTACTGGAAACTTTAATTTTTTTTCGGGAATTCAGACTATTTTTAAAAACGTATTTAATGGTAACGGATACAAGGAGGCTCGAATTCGAATCTGTTGGCAATGATTGCTTTCAGAAACAAGCAGAATAGATGGTGATTGTAAAAATGTGTAAAAGCATCTCACATCTACAGACAGATTACCTGGTGGGAGTTTCCGGATGGAAGAAATGTGTAGCTCTTAAACCTAAAAGTCCTGCAATGTCCTCCTTTCATCCCTACTCGTATTATTATTACTATTTTGGCAATTATTTCATTTTCATCTTCTTTTAACTTTTACAAAAATGCTGTTACAGTTTCTGTGGTGTTGTCATTTACTTTTAAACATACACATAAACAATACCCGATCCTATAAACAACTAGCTACACCGTTTACTTAACACACGATAACCATTATGAAATTCCGCAATAACCCATACCACATTATAAATCAACAAGTTCGCATGCCTTCAGAGACTTATGTAAGTTGGAAAAGGAAACACACATGAAATAACACACAGACGAAAATTTCATAATTTAAAATATAAACAAAAATGTTTTTATTGATATTTATAAAAGTAAGCTTGAAATTAAAATCATTTAATTAATGTTATCAATAAAAATAATTCAGACAATGCCTTAAATAAAATATAACTTATACAGTTGCTTGCAATTCTAAATTAATGTTCAATAATAAAATAATAAGGTGATTGACCTTACAGTTTCATAACCCGCCACGACAGCTGGGGAAGAAGGGCTCCTTTTTTTTTTTTTTTTTTTTTTTTTTTCAACTTTAAGGTTTTTAGTGACAATAATGCTCTATACGCACCATTGATCAAAGTCTTGGCAGCAAGGGTGCTCCGTCCAACCGCTCATGGGGCTCTTGTGTCGGGCAGGAGACCTTCAAATTGACTATATAATGTAGCTTGGATTGTACACTTTCTTTTTCAAGTCACGCCGCTGCCCGGGGTTCACCAGTTAATTCATAGAAGTATGCCAGGGATGCCAGTCACTCCGAATCGCCGTCAAACTCCCAGTTTAATATCTCTATTTCACGCTGGACATGGTACAACCATCTCAGCCTCGATCAGCCACCTTCCTTCAAGCTCCGGAGTCTCCGTTCCTCGTCTCTTTTCTTTCTCTCTTCCCTCTCTGCGTGAATCGGAGCACGTGAACGGAGTGCCTTGGTCGCGCAGCGACCAAACCTCCAAATTGTGAAATGAAATATAGTGGCAGTCGGTCAAAGCCCATTACCAAAAAGTCCTTAAGATTGAGATCAACAAGTTAAATTAATTAAAAAACACAGCAGAGTTAAAAAGAGAACAAAAAAGAAAGTAAAAACACTAGAAAAATTTAGGAAAACATAAAAAGAAAAAGTACCTAATAAAAACAGAGCACCAAAGCAGAAGCATGAATAACCTTCGCGGAGCAAACGTTGGCAGACAGTGAACCAGACATCAGCGCAAAGTCCATGTGACCTTGGTACGGAGAAAGCGCGGGCGAGTAGTTCAAACAACTTTGGCGGAGAAGAAATGAACTCAGAATGCGGAGAGAATTGCAAATTAGCTATTTATTGATGTTAACAGTGAACCTCGGTCTTTTGCGGCTGGAAGGAAGCGATAAATCGTAATCATATATTTCATAGTATTTATTACTGCATTTTGAGATGAGTTAACCGTATCATAAAAGTTGGTGGCTATTTTTTCAACGTATTCACGGAAAGAAGGCATAGAGAGGGAGTGTTTAATATCTTTATTACGAAAGTACCACGGAGCATTAACGATCATTCGAATTATTTTATTTTCAAGCCTTTCAATCACAAGGAAATTACTGTTCGCCGTACAACCCCAGACCGGACTTGCATATGCTATAATGGGACGGAGGTAGGAGAGGTAGATTAGTTTTTTCAGTTCAAGAGTTAGTGATGAGTGTCTGCCCAAAAGAGTATAAAGTTTTCTAAGTTGATTATTAAATTTAGTACGGAGGTAGTCAGTATGAGGTTTAAAGGTTAGTCTACGATCAAGAATGACACCGAGATATTTTGCTTCTTTGGACCAGGAAATGTTAGTATTAAAAATTAAAATGTTAGGAGGATTACAATTAATTTTCCTGGTGAAAAGTACTGCTTCAGTCTTCGCGACGTTAAGCTTTTATTTTCCATTTATCGAGCCAAAGTTCAAGTTTATGAATGTAGTTTTGTAAATTTTTTTGCATAATTTGTATGTTCCTCCCCTGTGTAATAATGGCTGTATCATCAGCGTAAAGTGTCAATTTAATAGTGTGATCTTGTGGTATGTCATTAGTAAAAATATTGTAGAGGAAAGGTCCTAAGATCGAGCCCTGAGGGACGCCTGCAAGGATTTTACAGTTCCTGGAGTCTACATTATCCACCGATACAACAAACGACCTGTCAGTTAGATAGTTCTGAATAATTTTGATAAGAGAGGGAGAGTATTTAAACTTAATCATTTTGAAGATCAACCCATTAATCCAAACTCTGTCGAAGGCCTTTGCAACGTCAAGGAAGATTGCGGCTGTGTTACCTTTCCAAGAGAAACCTTCAGAGATAGTTTCAACAATGTTGTAAAGTTGATGAGTAGTAGAGAGGGTTTTAGTAAAGCCAAATTGCTGAGGGATTAGTATATTGAGAACATTTGATTCTTGATTGAGAAGATCTGAAATAATGCGTTCTACAATTTTGCTGAGAGTTGAGAGCAGAGAAATTGGACGATAGCTATTGGGAGAAGTAGGATCTTTACCTGGTTTAAGGATTGGCAAAATCCTGACAGTTTTCCAAGAGTTGGGAAAGTAGTGAAGAGCAAGAATGGCATCAGTAATTTTGCAAATTTGAAGCACAATTTTAAAAGGGACATTTTTAAGCATTTTATTAGTTATGCAGTCAATACCAGGTGTTTTACTAACTTTTAAAGAAGAGATGATATTAATGATGGATGACGCTTTAGTAGCAGGGTTAGTATCTGTAGCATTTTCATTTTGTTCCAGAAAAGAGGAGATGGCGCAGTCAACTTCAGAGACAATGTTAGTATTGTTAGTAGGATTTTCTTGAAATTGTTCTTGGAGCACAGATGCTAAGATCTCAGCTTTTTCAACGTTAGTGGTGATAGTAGCATGATTACTTTGGAGAGTGGTGATTTTAGATCTTTTTTTCCTGATGTTGTTACAAAGTTTCCAAATGGAACCATCCTCGACGTTAGCAGTCTGCAGCCGCTTATCCCAACAGTCATTTTTATAATTAGAGATAGCCCTCCTAAGAACATTTTGATGGTGATTATACAGATTTTTTTCTTCGCGGATCTTTATAAATTTGCCAAAGCTTTCTAGCGTTATTACGATTAGTGAAAAGAGTTTTAATGTGAGGGGGAAGTAGGTGCGGTTACTAGTAGGAATAGGTTTAGAAGCAGCGCGATGCGCAGCAATAATTTTGTTAGTGAGATCAATGACTGCATCTTCAATATCAGTAGGAGTTAGTAAAGGAGTGAGAGAGTAGTTAAAGTTAGCATCGAGAGTATTAGAGAATTTAGACCAGCAGGTGGTGAGTTGGGGGTTAATGTTAAAATTATGAACGCGGAATTTATAATCAATGATAACGGGGTTGTGGTCAGAAGAGAGTTCATCTAGTGAGGAAATAGTATGGGTAAAATGAAAGTTATTAGACATAACAAGATCAATAATGGAAGTGGAATTTGTTCCGATTCTGGTAGGAGTGTTTGGAGCCGAAATATCCATATTATGATTATTAGCATAGCTTTGCAATGCAGCGCCAGTGCTATTATTATAAAAACAACCCCAGGTGATATTGTGCGCATTAAAGTCGCCAGCAAGGATTACGCTATTATTAAGAGAGAAGAGAATGTCAAGATCATTAGTAAGATTAGGGATCGCAATGCCATTAGGAACATAAACAGAGTTTATAAACATAGAGGGGAGATTAGGAAAATCTAAGGAAACTATCGTAGCTTTAATCCCTATGAGCTGCGGAGTAGCAACATGAGTATGTGGAAGACAGTTCTTAATAAATATACCCGTACCTCCAGAGACAGGATCTTGAGGACCATCATTTCTGTAAAAGTGTACCCCATTAAGCGCGGTGTTTGTGAATTTTTAAGGTGTGTTTCCTGAAGCAGTACCAAGTCAGGGTTATAAGTGTCAACAAAGTTAGTGAAGTCAAACATTTTATACCAAATATTGCATGCATTCCAATAGCATATACGTAGTCCGGAAACCAACTGAGTCATTAGGGAGCAGTAGAAATAGTTTGCGATGCTAGGCCGTTAATGAAAACCTGCATCTTGTCAGCTTTGTTAGTCGTATTTCTTAACTGTTGGAGAAAACCTGCAGAATTTTGAATATCTGAGAAAATGGAAATAAATTCCTTCATAATTAAGAGAGTGTTATGTATGAAAGGTGCCTGATCAGTGAAGCTCTTTAATTGACTCAGCTGATTTGTGGTGAGATCATTGAGCGAGGAATTTGAAGGTGCAGAATGTTGTGGCAGAGTAGAATTTTTGTAGCTGACGCATAGGAAAAGTCAGAAGTTACTTGTCGGGCCGGTGCATATTTCGGGAAAGTAGCATACTTGGTAGAATTGATCTTAATTTTCGGGAACTTAGAGCACCCTCTCCATGCAGCGATATGCCCCGATTCACCGCAATTGATGCACTTGGGAATATCGAGCTTATCAAAAACTTTGCACTCTTTATGAGAGTGTTCCTCTCACATTTGAGGCATCGGGCCTTAAATCCACAGTTATTGGAGCTGTGATGAAAGTAATTGCGTTTGTAACATTGCAGAGTGGTAGGCTTTTTGTTATATTTTTCGACAACAACTGTAAAATAGAAAAGACGAGTGAGTTTAAAGATGTCTTGATTTTTGGCCGAACGTGCCAGTGTCACCTGAAATATAGGGAGTGGCTGCTTGTCCTTAGCCCTAGTGAGTTGAACTACTTTTTCCGTTACGAATTCCTTCTCAGCCAAAGCATCTTTAATATCGGTAGTTGAGATTTCTTTGTGCAGTCCCTTTATGACCGCTTTGATTGGCCGAAGAAATTTTGGAGTGATGATAAAGTATTCAATATTATTTTTATTTAAGAATTTAGTTATTTCGCGATGTTGGTCTTCGGAATTTGGAAATTTTTTTATCATTTCGCCTGCCAGTTTTACATTTATCTTATCATCAAAGTGGTCATTAATGTTCTTAAGCATCCCAAGTATGTTTGCTTTGGGTTTGACCATAATGGGAGGCAATTTTCGGACAACATTAACCGTTTCATCTTCTGCTTCTACTTCATTGCTCAGAGCATTAAATTGATTACTTGTTATTACTTCAGTATTGCTGTGTGTTTTACTAGAAATAAAATTAGATTTTGCTATTAGTTTTTATTAGGAGTTTTAAACTCCCTAGAGTCATTGCGCAGTTCGAAATTTCGCTGGCATTACGTTTAGTTTTAGGTTTAGTGACATTAAGTTTTTTAGCATTACTATTATCATCAGAGATTTTACTAGCTTTACTTTCAAGATAATGTACAGGACAGTTGGTAATAGGGCATTTGAACCGACTTACCCATTCAACCAGGTATTGGCGCTTCTTCAGAAGGTTCTCATTCATTTGAGCATAGTCCTGTGGCAGGTCCGATCTTTGGGATTGGGCAATGATTGTATCAATTACATCCATTTCCTTTAAGGCTGTGGATACCTGGCGGCACATTTCCGCAGGTGTGACTTTTCAGTCTCTTTATTTTGGTGATTTGAGTCCATAGCAGACGGCGAGAGTACATCACGGTGGTCCTCAGAAGGTCCGTTCCCCTCGGTGGAAATATCCATCTCATGCATCGTTCGGCAGTAGAAAAACGCAGACGGCAAAAAACACGTCTGCTAACTTCCGCGTTCCAAACGAAACTCTTTGGCCTTCCCTCTCTGCGATGTCCATCACCTCCATTTTATAGTTCATTCTCGGGGGATGGGGGGGATTGCCGACACCGTATTCGAGTCTATATCCGTTGGGCAGACGCACCCCCGTCCATAAATCAAATCCCCGTCTTGATCAACTGATTTCTTGACCATCTGGCCTCGAAGTGTTTTAAGACCCCTGCCAATTAAAATACTTTCCACATATATCCCCTTCACACCCAGCTGTGACCCATCCGGTCAGGTGCGGAGACCAACAAACAGCCCCCTTCCAAGGGACACACATAGAATATAGTCTAACATATACAATAATAATATAGAATTTTACCATAAAAATATTTACTAAAAGATATTGCTCATATTGACACGACATTTCTAGAGAAAGATACATGTGTATGTAACTCAAAGTAATTTGTTTTTTAGCTGTATTATCTCTTCAAAAAATTATTTAATCATTTTGATATTATTAATTTCTTGATGATTAAAAAACGAATGATGCCATGCTTGTTTTATAACAGAAGATTCATCCACTTAACTCCCATGATGGCAGTGAAAAAATATTCTTATTTTTTTTCAAATAGAGGCACTTTGGCCTAACGTCATTCGCTACTTGTATGGCAAATATGCAACAGGTCCATGGTTATCTCGGATGCATTGCAGAGGGTCTGTTGTTCTATACCTAGTTTTATTCCACTACAATTTGGGACAAACACTCTTAGGGATTCTCCCCTCTTTCACTCCGCTTTGAATCTGAAGAAGGGACTTCCGATCTGAAGATTCGTTGGGCCATTCCCAGTACAAGAGTTTTTGGTTTGGATTGTTTTGAAGGATTCCGAAATCCAATACGTTATCTACCGGGGAGCTAACCACAATACAAAATATTACTTGAAAAAAAGGTGGTGGAAAAAAACCTTGAAACAAATTAAACCTATTACTGGCATTTGAAAACAACAAAAATATTTTTCCATATAATTATTAACGGACAGGTTTCTTATAATACGAATTCCTACAACATGTTTCCGCTGAAATATGGATTTGGGAAAAGCCGTTCTTCAAAAAAAATTGTAAGAACTCTATTTCTAGTTGCATCTTAAATGAGATTAAAAAAAAAAAACAGTTAGAGTGATATTTCGCGACTTTCACAATTTTCCACAGTAACAATAAAATTGTTTACTTACTTTTTACCTATCTCTAGAATGAACGTAAAATGCATTAAATCTCAGAATTTTTACATAATTTCTGACCGTTCCATTTGCATAAATAATCTCTAGCGTTTATTTTTAACAGACAAGAAACCATAAATTCTGTACGTTTGGCTAAATTTCATGTCGTTTGAGTCATATAAATTGAAACACAAACCAATAGAAATTGAAACAATTTATTGTTCATTGAATTTGTTCATCTTTTTTTTTTTCCGCTTATAAATAATTTCATGCATACTTATTGCCATATATTTGCATTTTTAACGGTTTGTACAAATCATTTTAATGATTCTGATGTATTTAAGAATCATGATTATAAATTACGACTTTCAAGGTATTCAACTGAAAATTTAGGAATGATTAAGTCAATTATAATTCCAATACTAAATTACAAAACGGAATTCTATTCAACACTAAATTATAGATGTAAGAATAGAATATTATATAGTGGTTCTATGCAATTCAAAACCAAGATGCAGACTTAATTTCAAAAAAATTATTTTTTGAAATAAGGCTGCGAAAATGTGATTTTGACAATAAAATATCTGAAGTTAGCAATGATTAAATATTTTAATGGCATATGTATAATTCTACAGATAAATTGTGCGTTTTAATATCATTGATGAATCTCTTATCCCCCCTATTTATTGAAGTAAATTTTTATTTGTGGACAAAATTTGAATGGGAAAACATTTTTTTTTTAAATTTATTTCTTAATTTTCAATATTTTACAAGCCATGCATAAGGAATTAAAAGTTGAAATTATTTTAGGGATATTCAGTTACTTAAACAAATTTAGTCACATTTAGCAGGTCAAGCACATGAACATTACTTGAAAAATATAGCCTATTGCTTAGTTTTTAGCTTATTTGAATTTATTTCCACAATTTTAAGGATCACTTATCTAACGTGTGAACCAAATCCATCAGTTATGTATGGGACGACTGCTGTTTTTTAATTTTTAACTAAATAAATTGTCACAGATCATTATTATTTTAAATATTTTCAAATAATACGCATGATTCATGAAAATGAAATTAAAATAAAGTTTAAAAAATTGAATCTTTTAAGCAAAAGCATTCATAAATGAATTTATAAATCTTAAAACCCTAGATGATGGATTCTAAACAAAAAGCTAAGAAGGCCGTAAAAAAGAGTATACATGAAAAAAAAAAAAAAAAAAAAAAGAAAAGGAAGGAAGACAAAGGAAAAACAAAAAATTACATATGGAGTAAAAGCTCAAAGTAAGATTAAGAAAGAGAAGCAATTTCAGACAGAAGAATATATAGAATTGCAAAATGTAATATATCTTAATTTTTTGTAGTTTTTGTCTCAAATTATTGAATTTTTGTCTCAAGTTTCTGCTACAAAAAAAAAAAAAAAAAAATGCTACAAATCATTAACAAAAACTTTGAAACATGATCTTATTTCCCAGAGAACATTTGAGTATTGTAAATAAATCGATGCTTTATGTTGGTTTAGGCCAAGTGATTTGTTGCACCAACAGACATTTTTCGTATGCTAGTATCTAATAATAATTAATAAATATTTAGTTCCGTTTCGTTTTGAAGTTTAAAAGCCATGAAGATATCCAAAACTGTAAAGCCATTTTCAGGGATAATAGATTAACGATATGAAACCGGAATATTAGAGATTTTCTGAACTATCCTGAATGAGCTTTTGATGTCATAATTGAAAAACTGAAAAGCCAGGAGAGCTTGCAGACGCAGCAAAGATGGAGAATCACAAAGTAGTGTCTGGGTTTTACCGTAAAACAGCCCGACTCGTGATTCAGTGGCAGCGTGCGTCGCTTGTGAGCATTAGGACCGAGGTTCGATCCACTAGCGGCTTTATTGTAGACACTGTTTCAAATAACCAGGAGAATAGATGACGTTAGTGACGTTCATCCTCTTGCCTCGTTAATCTGAACACCTGGTGAGAGTTTTTCCAGATTTTCTCCCCTACGATATGCAAATGCGAGGTATTTCCCTCTAAAAGTCCTCCCTGAAAGCACTGCCTTCCTTCTTCAATGACATGGAGCCAAGTCAGACTTCTACCTACGGTTGCTCAATTACAACAGAAGCTGCCCCCCATCCCCGGATTTGATTTATCGTTCTACAGTTATTTTGTACACACTTTAGAAAAATTAGACCAGGGCCTACAATTTAACGTGGATTCCGAACCAGTAACAAACATCCTTGCCGCCGCCATTATTCCAACCTGAAGCATGTGGTACCAAAGGCCAGAGCGCTAGCCAGTTTGTTATCAGGCCGCCCTTCCATGAGAACACACGGGTTCATGTGCTTGGTCTAGTTGTTGCTGTCGACTAAGTGGGATAAGAGACAAAAACAGCAGATTGTCATGAGAGGTCCCCACTGCGAAGATGGTAAATACAAACTTTTCTGTTGTGATGACGTGAAAGAACGCTTGAAGTCATTAAAGGAGAAACACTGTCTGTGACCCTGCGTTACGAATGCGATTACAGAATGCCAGTAAATCGAATTGATTTGAGGAAGAGGGCCATTGTACTAAAGTATTGTAAACGTTAATTGTAAATATAGAGCATTAGAATGAGTGTGTTTCCATCTACCAGGCGCCTACAATACAGACCTACCTGACATAATTAGTCACAACTAATGGATAATGCATGACCAATAAATTCATATTTAAATATAAGAGACATTTTTACTGTGAAAATTTTAAAAACAAAAAAGACATAAAGATCATTTGTTTCACAAATTTGTTGATTTAAAATTCTGAAATTGAATTAATTTTTTGAAAGAAAATTATACCAAATCAATTACATATAATTAGAAAACGATACCTACAATTTTACGTTGAGAGCATTAATAACCCCAGAATTGTATTTCCACATCTTGTAATATAAAACAAAAATATTACATAAAGTTAATGTGTATTCTGCCATATGTGTGACCACGTTTCAAATACATGATAGAATAAATAATGAAATACTTATCCAACATAAAGTAAAGATTCAATAAAATTTCCATTGGCATATTTTACTGTCCTACTATATTCAAAATATATTACTATATTCAAGTACATTTAAAATTTTAACTGTAAAATTCGAAGTTTTATCAAAAAAGTATTACTTGTGGAACATGATCTCTGTTTTTCGTGACATGTGAGATAACATACAAACACTTATTTTATTATAGTATTAATAAAAATTTCTTCATCTGTAAATTTCTTATAGGAAGATTATTTTATGTTTTCTTATTTCACTCAAAAGGAAATCAATCCAAGTGATTTTCTTAATTTATGAGTTAAATATTGCAGATTTAGTAGAGCATATTTATTGTGTTTTTCAGATACATGATCATAGAACAGTTGCATAGAATGTTCAGCTACTTTACTGGGCAAATTTGAACAAGCCGTTATAATTAGTAATTGTGTGAGAACTACTGTCCTCTGCTATTTCCAGTATCCATATGCTAATAAAAAGCTGGTTGAATAGTTAGTTAAAACAAACAATGTCTTTCATTTACATTTATATAAAGATAGTTGTCGTTAAATTTGTATATAAACACAGATAATAATATTTAAGTTATTAATTAATACATTTTTTTACTGAAGATAACCTCAATTCAATTATTTGAATTCTATAAAAAAAAATAATAAAATAAAAAAAAAAAAAAAAAACAGAAAATAAAACCCTTTGTTGAAAAGAAACAACTTTCTAAAACTAATAAATCACCTTGATAACAAATGTTATTATGTAGAAAACTTATCGCCATAGTATTTCTTGTGTATGATTTGAATATTTAATATTTCCAAGAGAGGATTAAAAGAAATGATGACCAATTCCATTTGGCATGATTCTAAATTCCCACCTGAAAAACTATTGTAATAAATAAAAGGATCAATGCCCCAGAAGATCATTGAAATGGATGGAATATTGATATTAATAAATTTATTTCTACAACTTAATTCTTTTCATCTACACCGGGTAGTGTTTCTACTAAACAGTTCTTCAGCAAGCAAGTTAATGTATAAATCCCATGGGCATTGGAGAAAATATCGTAAACTGCTATTCCATTGTTACCGAATTATAATTTAGGCTTCTAAAAATCGATTATTAATTAAAAACACAACTAAATTTTATTTTTTGTGATAAATTATTTCTTGCATTTTATTTAATAATTTCAAAATTGCATAATATCATAAAATGTGTGATAAGAAGTGTTTTAATATTAATTAAATTTTTTTAAATGCGCAACCACAAATTTGAAGAGGTTGATTTTAAATCTTTTATCTTCATTGTTTATTACATTAACAGCCCGATAACAATATCTGAAATATTAAAATCTGCAGGAAGTTTTCCAGTTTTATTCATTTACGTCTCCCAAATATGATACAATCACTTCTAAAAGCCTTTCCAGAACGCATCATCTGGGCTTATCATGGAACATCAATAAAAAATCGAGGGGAAATTGAAAAGGAGTGAACTAGAAAATGAACTTCTTTTTTGTGATTAATAATTTAATTGTATACAATTGTTGCAAGAATAGGACTTCCCATACTAATTTCCTCTGAATAGAATACACATCATTTCGCCTTTATGTTTCATATGAAAAAAAAAAAAATCTATTTATATTTTTACCTATGAGTTTAATTTTTCTCTTGCGCGATGGGGAAGAGCTCTTCAATAACTGCAAAATTCTAATATAAACTAAAAGATGTTTTTAAAATTTGCACAGATAAATTTTCTTTACTTAATACATGTATCCAAATTTGAAATGAGATAACTACACTTGATTAATTTTACATTTCACTTGCATTAAATAAAGTAATTCCTCAAGTTTTTGGGGGTTAATAAAATTCAATATAAGCACCATTACACGATCTGTAGATGTCCTTATGACAATATATCTTTTGCCAACTATATAATAGTAGTATTTCAGGTGCTATTAAATCAACTACTGCAAAGACAAGCTGTTTCAAATGATCCAAATTGCTAACTTTTGCAAATACAAAATTATTTTAATGAGTCCCAAACAAAAATATCCAACTACGTTATGTTTGGAGATTTGGGAGGCCAGGAAGGCCTCCTTTCCGGTTCTATTCAGAAAATCAATAATTGTTTTTTTTTTTTTTTTTGAAAGTGCGCTTAAGCGTCGTCTTGCTGAAAGGTGAAATTTGGAGGAATCTTGGCAAAATTCTCCATTATATCGAGGTAAAAGTGTAATATCACTAACAGTTCTTCCGAATGTTTCCAATTTTGTGCATATCTAGGCACATTTATTTTGGTACATTTGTGGACTTTGTGGTAAATTTTCTTATTACCTCAAACTCTTCAGTTCTCTTCAATTATGTCTCTTAACTTTTTTTGCAAACGTGAACAATCGATTCATCAATAACTACAGGCTGCCCTAGGCGTTAGGCTGCCTACTGCAGCAAAATTCAAGAAGCATTAAAACCAACTGAACTGCAAAGTAAATAAATAAAATAACCCACAAAATATGCTCCATTTATTCCATTATAGGAAATACAACAGGAAGTGACAGTTCACTGTTTAGTTTACGTTCGTTCGTTATTTAATATAAAATTGTTTTTTAATGAAACAATTTCTCGTAAATTTGTATTAGCATTATTATTTTAATTTAATTATATGTCATTTTTCTGGTTTGCATGGGTTTTAAAAAGTTTTTGAAGCTTGAATTGCTGGCTGCATTTTTGGGGTGTTTTGCGGCAAAAACTGTAGGGCTGGTCCTGATAAGCAGCACTTGCTTATGGTAATGCGCATTATCTTTGATATTAATTTGATATCTTTATTATCTTTGGGATCTGAGCAACGAATTCAGTTCTTAAATGGTGTTTAAAAAAAAGTTTTCAAAATACCCCTTTCGAGAATTCGTGACCTTTGTTAGGAAATTTGGATAAGTACTTGGAACAGAGGTATCAAACTCGGCGACACACGGGCCTCATACGGCCGAACAGTACTATGAAGGTGGCCCAACATAAAATTGCAAATTTCCTTAAATCAGTAATATGTTAAATAAATGAGATTTTCTACATCCATTATATTTTTTTAACTGAAATTTATAAAAATATAAGAAATTAATGACGTTTTTATTTTATCTAAATATCCAACTGCAATTATGGTTTTCATTTTTATTTCTCATTTCAGTTATTATAATGTCTAGACTTGCATAATGATTTATTATAAAAAATAAGTCTACTTGAAAAGAAATCAAAGATCCTTATGCAACAGCATGTTTGCTTCTTTTCATGGTGGATAATTCTAATGGTAAATTTTTTAAACTTTTAAGCTTCATAATAATAGTTAAATTACCAATGTTTTATGTATGGTTAGCAGTAATTTTTAGTCTTTAAATGATACACATGAGAGTATGTTTTTTTCCAATGCGACCTAAAAGATTTGGCACAGCTGAGTAGGAGCAATCCCAGATAACGGCGTAGAACTTTCATAGTTATTCATGTGCAGTTAATGTAATGCCCACCTAATCACGTACCTCTTAATATAAGCCATTACTCGAATACCTAAAACATCTGCTCGAACGTCCCATATAAAAGTGGTTTCAAGTGACTATTCAAGTGAAACCAATTTGAATATGTTTGTGAGAAATAGTTAATTTTTATTGTATTTAGCCAATATTATCATGGAACTAAACGATAAACAAAGATTTAGTCACATATATATATATATATATATATATATACATAAGCAGTGGAACTCAACATTAAAATTACAAAAATAAATAAATACTTAAAAATAAGAAAATTGAGATTCCAATCTTTAACAAGCTGAGGTTGCTATATCAGACATGGTTGAAATAACTACACTAACTAACAAAGTTTTTAATTAAAAACGAAAAAAGAATGGGCCAAACTGTCTACGTACTAAGCCATTGCATCAGGTACAAACAAAATATTAAATATAAATTTAAAGTTCAATATTCTAAAGCCTATTTTCGAGATAAGAAACATAAATTTTGAAAATAATAGAGACTTAGCCTTATCAAGGAAAAGATTTGTCCCAGGGTGTTAAAAATCAGTCAAGGAGTCTCTGCCAAATAGGCATTATTTTAATAACGTCCGGTTTTTGTTCTAATTCCATGAGCAGAAAGTTGGATGAAGCTCCAGCAAGATAAGAAAAACATTTCTATGTATATTAAAAGTAATTATCACTTGTATATATACACCCAAGCGTCAAAACATTATGACCACCCCATATTTTGCAATGAACACGCCTGGATGACGTGAAGGCCCGTGATCAGGTGGAAGTGGTATTTAACTGCTGCTGGAGAGTCTGAAGAATCATTCTTTCACTTACTTCTGTGTGTGATGAGAAAGGCTGCGGATCTAAGATTGTAATGGCTCGAAGAGGGCAGATGGCTTTGATAGAGGGCAGATTGTAATTGCTCGAAGGCTCGGAACAAGTATTTCCGAAACTGCACGACTCGTGGGTTGTTCATGATCTACAGTTGTTAGTACTTATGCAAAGTGGATGAATGGCGGTGAAACCAGCAGTAGTCGACATGGTGTTGGACGTCCACACGCTATCAAAGAAAAAGGTCGTCGGAGACTGTCTCGCATGGTGACGCAAAACCGGAGCCAGACAGTGGCTCAGCTGACAGCCCAATACAATGCAGGGCCAAGTAGAATAGTATCGGAGCACACTGTTCAGCGGACACTGTTGGATGGGGGCTACGCAGCAAACGTTCCACTCGTGTGCCTTTGCTGACCAAGCGTCATCGCCAACTGTGCCTGCGCTGGTCCCAGGGAACATCGTAACTGGTCCATGGATCAGTGGGAGAGAGTTGCCTGGTCAGATGAATCACGGTTTGTCATTCATCACGCCGATGGCCGTTCAGGATACGCCGTCTTCTCCAGGCGAACAGTTGCTCCCTCAATGTACAGTAGGTCATACACAGGCCGGTGGTGGCGGTATTATGCTTTGGGGGGACGTTCTCTTGGGCGTCTCTGGGACCCGTGGTTGTGGTAGAGCAGACCGAAATGTTACAGGGTATCTGAACATCATTGCTGACCAGTTGCACCCTTACATGGCCTCTGTTTTTCCAGCTGGAAATGGAATGTTCCAGCAGCACAACGCCCCCTTGTCACAGGGCTAAAATTGTGTTGGGAGTGGTTCCAGGAACATAATGCTGAATTCCAGTTAATGTCCTGGCTCTAACTCACCGGGATCTCAATCCGATAGAACACATTTGGGATGTCCTGATGACGGCAGCTCAGAGTTCAAAGACCACCAATTCGCAATATCTCGGATTTGCGTGACCGTTGTAAACATCTGTTACAATCTGTCTCGGCCATCTACCAAGGACTTGTGGCATCCATGCCAAGGCGGGTTGAAGCTGTGTTGCGTGCCAAAGGTGGCCAACTCGTTATTGACAGGTGGTTATAATATTTTGGCTCTTCAGAACGTATATATGTATATATATATATATATATGTGTGTGTGTGTGTGTGTTCCAGTAAAAATTAAATATTTAAATCCCAGAATTTAAAGCAGTAAATGTCCTCTGTTAAAAAGTAAATGTTTGTATACTATGTTAGAATATGAGAAATGACCGTTCTCATCATCATCATTGTTGAATAAAGATGTCGAGGGCCTGAACGCGAAGCGTTCATCTACTCAATGGTATGAAGGCAGTAGGAAAGAAAAGTCATGATAAATAGATAATAGTAATTGTATGATTTGAGAGAAAAAAAGAAGAAAGTAAGAAAAATGTAAATCATCGGCGATGAAAACGTAACAAGAAATTTATGATCAGTAAATATGCGTTGAAGTAAAATATCTAAAAAGCGATAAATGAGCAGGAAATTATGGTGGTTTGAGGCTTCGATTCCATTTAAGTAGAGAAAATATACTTGTATTTTCCATTCAATTGAGTAAATATAATTTGTGCCTTGATGAGAGGGTTTTCGTGAGTAACAATGGTATTGAAGAAATTTCCTGAAAGTTTTGTAATATAGTTGTCAATAGAATCAATTTTTAAATCATGATGAATTGTAGAGTTGCGGACAAACCAGGGTGCACCAGTGATAATACGAAGAAGTTTGTTTTGAATAATTTGTACAGATTTCTTGTTAGATTGTGCAGCTAGACTCCAGATTGGGGCAACATAGGTAAGGATAGGCCTAAGAAACTTGTTTGTAGAGAAGAAGTTTGTTTGACAAAGCTTGAATTTAGAAAATTTATTAATGAGTGGTAGAGTGAGATAAAAATTTTTCCAACATTTTTCTTTGATTTTTGAATATGAGCTTGAAACGTAAGTTTATTGTCTATAATTAAAGCCGAGATATTTAATATTAGTTGCCCATTCAATTTGTTGATCAAAAAAGGAGAGATTAATATATGGTTGTATGGCGTGTCCTTTTCGGAAAATGATGGCTTGAGATTTAGAGACATTAATTGCTATGCGCCATTTAGTTAGCCATCCTCTAGGATATTCAGAACATTTTGAAGAGTATTGATGACATAAAGAATAGAAGCACCTTAGGCAAGAGCAGCAGAATCGTCAGCAAATAGGCAAGTGGAAATGTTAGTGCATTGAGGAAAGTCGTAGGTAAAGATATTGTAGAGAATAGGACTGAGCACGCTTCCTTGAGGTGTACCAGCAGCACTAATACGACCGATTTTGAGAATTCATTATGAAAGTCGAACTTGAAAGGTTCTATTTTTAAGATAATTTGTAATGATAAGTGTGATCCAAGTTGAAAATTGAAGTTTGATCATTTTTGTAGATCAGTCCATCGTGCCAAGTCGATCGAAAGCGACATCTAGAAAGACACCACCTGTAAAAATTTATAGTTATATCCTTCAGTGATGATATTGGTGACACGTAGAAGTTGATGACAAGTTGAGTGATGCTGACGAATCCAAACTGTTCTGCTGGAATTATGGAACTTTTATCGCAAAAAAGTATATGTTTCACTAAGAGTTTTTCGTAAAGTTTTCCTACACAGCTAAGAGACTGATGGGCCAATAATTTTGAGGGAATTTCCTATCTTATCCAGGTTTAGGGAACATGATGATATTTGGTTTTTTTTCCAGATAGGAGGGAAGTAGTGATATTTAATACAGCTGTTGTAGATTTTTTTGCAAGATGAGTAATGTCATTAAGGGGGAGACACATTAAGGCTTTATTTGGAATGTTGTCAGGTCCAGAAGATTCGAATGTTGAGATTCTTGATTAGAGATTAGTATGTCAGATGGAGAAAATATTGTTATGATAATTTTGATGATCAGCTAGAAAGGAAGATACTGTATCTTCAACAGGCTCAATTTGTGAGTAATCATAAAGGTTCAGTGTTTTCTTGAAAGGAAAGTTCAAGGTTTTCAGCAAAAGAGTTCGCTTTATCAGAAGATGAGAATATAAGACCTGAGGATCCAACCAGTAGGAGTGGTCGCAATTAGCCCCAAAAATTCTCTGAAAAGCAATAATCAATTCCTCCATTCATAGACTGCTGGTAGATTGTTCGTGGTTCATGCAAGTGAATACAAAGCTCATCGAAGTTCAAAAAAAAAAAAATATTCAAACGAAGTACGACAAGTGTCAGCATGCGCAATGTGCTGTGCCGGACCGACATTCCAATCCGTTGGCGACATTGTTGTAATCGCTATTTTCAAACACAGATTTGATTACGATGCCAGACTGCCTGGTGAGAGTTTTACTGGTTTTCTCCCATATAAAATACAAATGGGGGGAGGGGTAGTTCCGTAAAAGTCCTTCCGGAAAGTGCTGTTCTTTCCTCATCACCCATAGGTGGACTGTTCGTGGTACACACGGCCCACTGATGTTCAACGAAAGAAAAATGAATAAACGGAAAATGAATTGACTGGAATACTACAGAAGGAATCGACATATTGCAAGATATATTGCAAAATTGAAAAAGAATATATTATTCTTGGAAGTGAGTGAAGATACTAGATTAATTATCGTAATTTTCTATCTATAACCCACGTATTATAAGCTAAAAAAAAAATTACAATTTGGAGAAGGGGAGGGCAGAAATGCTTTTTGCCAATAATTTTTTTTTTTTTATTTGAAAGAAAGATAAACAATCTTCTAAACATAAACAGTTGATGAAAGAGAATGATGAAAGAATGTTGATGTCAACAGAATGATGAAAGAGAGTTGGAAGTCAAAATGTGTCGTGCATCATGGATTAATGTGTTCTAGTGAATGAAAAAGGCCTGAGATGAAATTACAAATAAGAATTAAAAACACTTCAAATATAGATAAAAAAATTAATAAATACTTGTCAACATTTGTAATATCATCACGATTCGCGTGGCTGTTTAAAACTGAAAAACATTTTGGTAGTATTTTTATGCCATGGGTATAAAATTGAAGTTGATTTACTACATGTGATACTTAAAAAACAGATGCGAATTGCCCGTAAATATGCGGCATTGCGAATTATACGAAATATTTTATAGTTTGGAGGCGAAAACCATATTTGTGGGTTATACGGCACTGCGATCAGCAGTAGGAAATTGCGGTATTTATAGCGTTTGCAATGATTATATAGTATTCGACTAGACTATTTAGGAAATAAATTTTCGAATGGGATTAGATCTTCTAAATTTGTGTCTTAGTTTGGGGAAGTTTGGACATTCCTTTCAAGACGTGACGTGTTAAAAAATACTTAGTTCATTTCGGTTCATCTTGCTTGTTGAATTCTGGATAAGTTCCGTAGTTCGAAAGATCAATACATTAATCACCAAGATACTCCAGACCCATATCTGACCCTACAATGTAGGTCTTGATAATGAAAATGGAAATTCATATTGCGTTAATGCAAATGATGAATTTAAAGGAATTTTTAAAGAGCTAGTATAATTCCACGATATTTTAATAAAATTTTTCAAATTTTAATTAATTTAATTTTTTTAATTTCACTTTACATTTGTAAAACAAATACACAAAAAGAAAGTATAATTATAAATTTTGAATATATTCTTTCTGAATATATTTTACTCTGACATTACTGCCTTCGTTTTAATGATGAGCTGGAAAAATAATACTCGAAATTGGAATTAATATAAAAGCGACCATTTAAAAAAAAAAAACTTTTTCGAATTCTTGTAAGGTAGAAGAATTTGAATGGAACTTTAAAAAAAAAAAAATTACACTGGAAAATTAAGATTGAAAAAAAACTAAATTTATGTCATCGCAATAAAAAACTTGGTTGTGACATTTTTGTTTTATAGATGTGAAAAAAAAACTAAATGTCAACTATCAAGCTACAAATTAATTGGTAAAAAGAATTATATGTAGAATCCCAAAACGAGTTTTGCAAGCAGTCATTATTATAGTATCCTTGGAAAATTTTGGAAGGTCAAGGTTGAAAAAAGGGAGATTTAATTCGCAATGTAGAAACGATAAATCATCCGATTTAATTTAAATAAAAAACAATAAAAAAAATTTATAGAAATACTATAATCAAAGATATTTGATTATAGTATTTCAATACACAAAAAAAAAAAATAAATAAATAAATATAAACGAAATAAAAAAAATTGAAATAAATAAAAAATATTTGTTGTACTAGTGCGATATTTATTTTTCCACTCTTTCACTTAGTTTTTACAAATCGCTCTCAATTTGGGTATTTGCACATTGTAATGGGCGTTACAAGTTAGCATCCATTATGTTTGAGCGTGTTTTGTGTTGGGTCAATTTCATTTTCGAAAAAAACGATTCGCAGATGTAAAAGTTGTATCAAAAGCGCTAACAACTTCAACTAAGAGTCTGATTTGGTCTGCTATCAACAATCAACTGTACGTATCTGTGGATGGAACCTGTGGATGGCATAAAACTTGTTATATTAGATGTTCCAAGATGCTAAAAAAACTAATAACGATCAAACATAAAAACAGTTGACTCAAGCGATAATAAAACCAGAAGCAAAGTATTTTCAGTAGTGCTAGATGCAAAAAGAGCAGTGATGCTATTTTCCATTCATAATTCTTTAACAAAAAATATTAGTGCCACGTGTTGAAATAAGTGTTTTATATAATTTAAAAATTACTAATAACAAAATAGCATTAGTCAATTTTTCTTTGAATTTAAGAGTTATAGTTTTTAAAAGTATTATAATAATATTATACCTTGTTATTAAAGTGTGATACTTTTTTACAAATACATTAAAATTTCAGTTTTATTTACTTAAAATCAAGTAATTATAATTTTTTTAGTAATTTTATATTAACACCTTAAAAGGAACAGAAAAGACATTAAAAGACGATAAATTATGATTTGAAAAATATTTATGAAATCAGAAAATATTAGGTAAGTTAATTGAATATTAAATGTAATTTTAAGTGAACTTTGGTTCTCTGCCAGAGTTGCTAAGTCTTATTCTTGTGTTTATTGGTGTTTTTAATGTCTGGCGGAAGTTTCAATGGAGTTTATGTGAGTTTCCGGTTTAGAGGAGAAATCTTAAGTGTCATGAAAAATATTAGCGAGTTTTAAGACATCAGTCTTGATGTTGATTTTGCTATTAATATTAAAATGCTGAAGTGGTTGAGTAATTAAGGGACAATTAAAGTCATTCCATTTGGAGGTGAAAATTAACGGTGCTGAGAGAGTGGAGTTATTACGACTGTGACTTAATATTTAATTATAACTGGTCGATGATCGAACTCAAGTTCATTAGAGACATTAGTGACTGCTGGAAAGGGAATGTTTTTGAAGAGGTGAAGTCAATGATGGTGGGTTGTGTTTCTTTGGTAGTGTCAGAAGTTATTATGTTTAGGTGTTTTTGGTTTTGGAGGAATTTAAAGAGTTATTTATCGTACTGGGAGTTTTCCTATTAACACAAGCAGAATGTGCAGCATTTAAGTCGCCTGCTAAAATCACATTGTGATCTGTGGATAGTGATATGTCGATGTCTGAGATAGGATAATAACCCCTTTGAAGCGATGGCCAATATATTGAAATTAATGTGATGGTAGAATCGATGTGAAATTGTAATTTCAACTATAGTGGATTCCATTTTAAATTATTTATAATTGGGATTGGATTAATGAAATTATCGGATTCCAATTAAATAAATTATATTTATTTAAATTATAGTGGAATAAATCGGAGAACCAGTATGTACTTAATATAAATGCAGGTGTCTTTCCTTGTCTGGTATGGATACTGAAGCTGTCATTTTTGTAAAGGGACTCGTATAGTCCTGGATGTAAGAGAGTTTCTTGGATCATGAAACTGTCGAGATGGTGGTTCACAAATTATGTTTTTTAAAGGTAAATGTCTCTTAAAAATTATTTCTAGCCCAACTCGTGTCTTAGTGGTAATATGCGCTGTTGGTCAGCATTAGGGCTGAGGTTCAATCTTTGACGGCTTTGTTGTAGACACTGTTTCTGAAAGCGAGGAGATTCGATGGTGTTTGTGATGCTCAGCATCTTGCCTCGTGAGCCGAGCTCGATATGATACGCAAATGCGGCTTAATTCTCCCTGGTTCACCACGTTATTCCGAATCCAAATCTTAGCAAAATGGAAACCAATTTCACTGCCCTCCTTTTTCAGGGACTCGGAACCAAGTCAGACTTCTACCTACGGGTGTTCCATCGCAACAGAAACTGTCCACTTTCCCTCCATCCATGAGTAGACTTATGGTGTGTCCGTCCCGCTCTGCGGACACTGTTAGTCACAAGAACGACAATTGTTTTTGTTTCATATAACTTCGGCTATGGTGATATTTAATTGAAAAAAATATTTAACTTTAATATTAATTAATATTTAATTTAAAATTATTTTCTTATTAATGTAAAGAACAGTCAGTCAATTTCTAAATTTAAGAAATTCAAAGAACAAAACCCTTTTGTTTTAGTTTTAAATGTTTTGTGTCTCAAAAATAAAAAAAAAGATTTTAGTCTGGAATATTCACCCGACCTGATGATCTTACTTATTTTCAACATTTTCAATGTATGAATAAATAAACTTATATCACATTCAAATAAATCGCTTATTTAAGTGGTAAATAAACAACACCTAATGCATTTTGTTGATATAATTAATCAAAAAAAAAAAAATGCATAAAATATCGCCGAAAACCATATCGCCTTTTCGTTGGATACGTTTTCCATAACAGGAAAAAAAGTAATTTGTATTCATTTCTCACAAATTAAATGGGCCAAGGTAAATTAACAACAGAAAAAAAAAAAAAAAAAAAAAACCAAAACAACAACGAAGTTCAAAACTCTTTCTACCAAATTCGCCTTACTGTTTACCTTCACTTTTTGTCAAACCGTAATAAATAGGTTACTTTCTACGAATAACTGAATGCTAGCCAGATATATAATGATCAACTACAATGTTTTGTTAGCTTTCTAGGTCTATGATGCAATATTGATTTTTTAATAGAATAGACGTTTGATATGATTGATGTATATTTTGTGATATTTTAGAAGTTTTTAAAAATTATATTTATTTTTACAGCTCAATTTCAAATAAAATTATTTATTTCGATTGCATAAAATAATCAATTGAAGATATTGCCACAAATAAATTGCTTTTAACTTCCCCGATTGTGCAAATGTTAGAAATTTCAAATAACAATAATATTGTTGGTTTTTTTTTTTTTTCAATATTTTATGTTGATGAAATTTGCAAACGAATAAATAAATATTTTTATTTAAAATAAATTGCTTTTAACTTAACAACAATTCAAATTTTCCATTTGCAAATGAATAAATAAATATTTATTTTTACAGCACAATTTCGAATAAAATTTTTGTGTTTTAGATTGCATGAAATAATTGATTGAAGATATTGCCACAAATAAATGGCTTTTAACTTCCATGAATGTGCAAGATACAATTTTTAGAAATTTTTAAATAGCAATATCGTTTCTTATTCAATATTTAATGATGATAAAATCTGCAAACGAATAAATAAATATTTATTTACAATAAATATTTTTAAAAAATATTTATTTTTATAGCACAATTTCGAAAAAAATTATATATTTAGGTTGAATAAAATAAATAATTGAAGATAATGCCACAAATAAATTGCTTTTAACTTCCGCTATTGCTTTTAACTTCCGCAAGATTCAAATTTTAGAAATTTCAAATAACAATATAGTTTTTTTATTCAGTATTTTATGATGATAAAATTTGCAAACGAATAAATTAATATTTATTTAAAATAAATATTTAAAAAATTATTACAGCAAAATTTCGAATAAAATTATGTATTTAGATAGCATAAAATAACTGACTCAAGATAGTGCTACTAATAAATTGCTTTTAACTTCTACGAATATGCAAGTTTCAAATTTTAGAATTATTTCAAATAGCAATAACTTTTTGTCAATATTTTATGACAATGAAATTTTAAAACAAATAAATAAATATTTATTTAAAACAAATATTTGAAAAAAATATTTATTTTTACAGCACAATTTCGAATAAAATTATGTATTTTGATAGCATAAAATAAATAATTGAAGATATTTTTCCCCCAATATTTTATGACGATGAAATTCGCAAACGAATAAATAAATATTTATTTAAAATAAATATTAAAAAAAACACACATTTATTTTTATAGCATAATTTCGAATAAAATTATGTATTTAGGTTGCATAAAATAATTGATTGAAGATTTTGCCACACATAAATTGTTTTTAACTTCCACGTATGTGCAAGTTCCAAATTTTAGGAATTTCAAATAACAATAGCGGTTTTTTTTTTTCTAATATTTTATGATGATAAAATTTACAAATCGAAAAGAATAGATTTCGCAATGAAAAGATAAAAAAAAAAGAATTGAGCAAAAATTCCTGATAAGTGATAAAATCATTTCTATTTTAAAATTCCACATAATTCAATGCAGAATGTTATATTGACAAAAAGCAACTGCATTTTTTATTATGTTTTAGTTTATCATATCTCTAATAAACGAATTGAACTTTATCATTTCTTCTGATATGAAACTCGTACTTACTTTTAAGTGTTAAACTCTAAAAATGAGAGTTTGACACTTAAAAGTATGTTTTTTAAACAGATTTTATGCTTTTAGATTTTAAATTATCTATATTGATAGCAAAAAAAGAACACGATAAAAAAAAGGATTATTTTATGAAATATATTTTGCTAAAATGTATGGAAGGAGTATCGCACAAAATAAGATATGAAAAAAAGTTGTTTGGACTCAAGTCACTTAGCTTGTTATCTTCGTTTTGGAATATAAAATTATAACATAAATATCGCATAGTGAATGCGGTGTTTATGTAGTTACTGGACTTAATATATATATAGGTCCAAAACACTGTAAATTCTCACAGTAATTTTATTGTGAACATCCTAAGTTTTGATAGGACTAAATCTAATCCTGATTTTTATCACACTCAAAAAGAGAAGGCATAAATAAATTATTTGACAAAATATATAAATAAATATAATTGAAAAGATGAAAAAATAACCGAAATTTTCATTGTTCAAAAATTAAAAAAAAAAAATACCTGTGGAATAAAGCATAACAACTAAAAATATATTAAGTTTGTGATTTTATCATTTTTTCAAAGGAACACTCTTTCCAATTACGTGTTGCTTCAAACTTCTACGAATCATAATCACAGCTATTTTTCGTGTACAGTTACAATAACCACTGTGGTAGAAAAATGTCCAATCTCTTCAACGCAATTAATATTTCTAAAACATGTGTAAATGTCAGTCGCTATATTTTAATATGTTGAGAAATAACACTACCAATAACATGAAGGGAATTCAGTTAGATATCATTCATAACATTCCAGCAAAACATTGCATAAAAATCATGCTTGTTTAATTGAATGTTAACAATAAATTGCTTCAAACTTCTACGAATCGTAATCATGGTTATTTTTACAGTAATCACTGTTAAGAAAACGTCCAATCTCTTCAACACAATTAATATTTTTTTTTAAACATGTGTAAATATTAGTTGCTAAATTTTAATATTTGAAAATAATACTATCAATAACATTAAGGGAGTTCAGTTAGATATCATTCATAACATTCGATTAAAACATAGCATAAATATCATGCTTGTTTAACGGAATGTTATGAATGTTAACATAAACTGCCTTCCATTCATAAATTGCTTCAAACTTCTATGAATCGTAATCACGGTTATTTTTACAGAAAGTTTTCATAACATTCAGTTAAAACATTGTATAAAAATCATCTCATTTCGTTATTTATTCTCATTCTACTTAATAAATAAGCGATGTAACTTGATAGCTTAATAATAAATCAAAACACGTAAACGGGTTTTGCCCTTTTTTAAATTCTTTTTTTACTCTCTGGTGTAATCAAGTAAATTAAACAGGTTTGATTTGACATCTTAAAAAGCAATTCCGAAAACCGAAAGTAGAATATCTACATCCATCAAAAAGAAAAAAAAAAAACTAAATGATGATAGTTGTAGTAAAAATATTATCGCGAAAATAATCATTATACAGCTGTCGTGACCCACTCTCTGTTCAGATATTACATAACATGTAATTGTTTAATATTTTTTTTATTTGGAAATTATTATTCTACAAGGCTCAATCAAAACTGTTCGCTTTATACAAAATAAAATGCCCCTAATTAAAATATCATTACCAATTGCAAAAATTCCTATGACGTCTTCTTTTTGGGAATTTAACGACGTATGATGTTCTTAAAAGTTTCTCGTGAAATATCAATGCGCGAATATATAATAATATACAAAATTGTGAAGTTTGAGTAATGATGGTTAAATTAATGGAAGGTTGATGAAGTAATACGCATAAAAAGTGTCCTTCAGAGTTTTTAAGGTGTCTTAAATGTCCTTGGAAAAAAAACCCATAAAGCATAAGAATTTCTTTTGCTTTATTGACTGAAAAACTAGCCATGAAACGATTTTTTTATGAGATATTACACGGTGAAATAACAAATACAGGATATTTCAATACCAGGATTGCAAACTTTTGGGATAGTGGTTCTCAAAGGGTACGTCAGGATGTACTAGCGCACCGTAGAAGATTTCCGGATGTATGTTTCTATGGTATAAATAATAAAATATGTGAGCAGATATAGATATAAATATAAATATAGTTACTTTTTTTTGTCAGTTTTAACCGTTCAAAGATAACTATCATTACAAGCAACTAACTTTTTCTAGATGTTTTTTTTCTTTATTCTCATAAAAGTCGCCAAACAGCAAAAATGCACCAAATAAGGTTTCCAAAAATTAGGAGCGATAACTTCCATGGTTGGCTATTAGAAGTTTCAGCACCAATATGATTTTCAGTGAAAAAAATTTCATTGCAACCTTGAGACTCATCCGTCTATAAGTAGTAGTATAGTAGTTTTATATCCAGTGAACCAGCTGATATATAATACTATGAAAAGTTAGTATCGGATGTTTATTTGTCACAAATTTGTAAGCAGTGGGCCTACAATTATTTGTAGGTTTTCAAAAAGTTTGAAAGCCACTGTTCTAGAAAGTATACTTAGACGACTGAGAATCACATAGCAATACATCATCGAGAATGCTTTCCAGACGCCGTAGTGTACACAGTGAATACCAAAAATGAAAATCCTCCCCTTAAGAAAATATAATAATCATGAATCAATGTGCATTTACAAATGTAACATGGTTAACAGTGACAAAGATGAACATGTCGTTTTCATGTAGAATCCTAGAGACGCTCCAGTGAGATCTGTCGACATGGTGGGCTATATCTTGTATACTGGGACATGCAATGCCCTGTATGATATCTGCCATAGTTTCCTTTGTATCGATAATATAACCGGACTTTCACATCTCATAATGGGTCTCCCAACAAGCTATACCTGAGATTAAGCATCGTGGGATATCGTATAAGCGCTATGTCGTTTGCCGATTGTATCGCCCCATATATATAATAATCATGAATCATGTCGTTCGCAGTGACGATAAACATGTATTTCGTAGCCCCATAAGCCACATCATATCCACTGTTAGTTATCTGCCAGTCTATATGATCAGTCGTCCTAAAAGGGTAACAAGCTCCTGCGTCAATGTTTAAAATTCGTTACACCCGTGCAACAAATCCTGTTACTTACGAGTTTTAAGAATTTCCTGCCTACCATTGCTATGCGATTCTATGAATCGTTTAGATATATCCTATTCCTAGAGGTTTGGTAACATGGTGCTGAGATATATACATTATAGATCTAGAAAGTTAAGAAAAATTTAGTCAAGAATTGAGAATCATTCTCGACTAACGACAGAGATAATGGATTGTAACCATCAAAGTTGAGAACAAAATTTATGTATAGGATGTCTCTAAATATGTTAAAACATCAAGGTTTCGACCAGTTTTCATCTACCGAAATGGTTTGCTACATTGAAAAATAGTGACCAAGCTACGAAGACCATGGTTTAGAAAAAGTAACGCAATTGATAAATATAAAATCTTACATACTCTGTCTAAAATACCATTGATTAGAAAACAAATTATAAATTGCATTCTAATATGAAAAATAATCATATTTCTGACAGCTTAAATTTAATATTTCAGTATTTGATTTTTATTATTAATATTCTTTTTTTACGGAATCTTTATCCCAAAGATTTATTTTTGAAACAATTTTGAATAGAAAATTATCTTACTTTGTTCGCTGTTCAATTTATTTTTCTTTAATGCCATGTATATGAATGATTTTTAAAACATTTATTTTCAATCACTATCAATGATTGATTATTAAAAGACTTTAAATAAATAAAAGAATAAGGAAAGTTACTTTTCATAAATTATTTTCACTGTCTTTTCTTTTAATTCAAAGTAATATTCTAATTTAATTAAAATATGAATATTTCTTTAACTTGCTTGTTAGATACTGGAATTGAAATGTAATTACAAATTCTATCAAAAAGAATTTTGAAAACAAGAAAAAATGTGAAAAGTAAATTCTGTCATAAATAAAATGTATTGAATTATTTTTCAGTTAATGAAAAGAAAATATTCGTAGTAAAAAATAATTACTTTTGAATTCACTGATGCAACTTTCTTATTTTTATTTTTTGCATAAACAAACATGGCTAAAAAACAAATTTCAATTAATTAAAGGTTGTATATGAATTAATTAGGCAATTTTGTAACGGAATAATTTGCTCATGGCTCAAAAAGGCATATAAGTGGTATTGTATCCTAATTTTGTAGATAGATGGCGCTAGGTGTTTCATGTCAATGTCAGAGTGAGATGTAGTTCTTGATTATTCATCATTATTTCGTGCTTTCGTAGTGATTTAGAAGAATAACGGTGTTGAAAAAATTAAACGATCTTTGTGGTTTCGTAAAATTCATTTAGCTCTGCAAGTGAAGCAAAATTATAATGAAATGTTGAATTAATAATATATTGCTAAATAATAATATGCTGAATTGAAATCACAAAATAAGCAATGTAATTGATTTGATCGATGTGTATAAATTCACAATGCTCATATAGCAAGAACTGATTTACCTATGGGACATATACAGAGGACAGTCAGGTTTGTGAAAGATATAAACTTTTTTGTGCTTCATTACCTTACAATCTTGTATACTCTGATGTTTGGCTATATTACGGATGTTAAACACTATCTTTTTTATCCACTCTATATGTATATAAATACCGATACATACAGATTAGTTTGCTAGAAATTAAATTGAAATGCATTTTTATCTGACATTGCTTTCATATTAATTTAAGATATTGCTATTGATATTAGAGCATTGCTTGTCAATTACAAAGGAAATGGTTGATTTATGCAAGATAACATCCTTTCACAAATGTTATTAACAGAAAAAATAATTCTAAACATCGTTATAGGGCAAAACTTCTTGTCTGCATAACAACTGCTGCACACGTGCTATTAATTCCTTTCAAACTTCAAGCAGTTGAATTTGAAGGCAAAATCACATTGCATGTTTATCTAGATAATTCTATAAATATTTCTTTTGTGGTGGCTCAAAATGTCTGCAATACATGTTTATGATCTTGTCTAATGATCTAAATATTTAAATTTAATGTGATAAATGGGATGGTCTATGATCGTGGACGAGCAGCCTCAAGATAAAAGTATCATTCAAGTTGCCAATAGACGTATCGAATAACGTATCTATGGGGTAAAAAAGGATTAAGGTACTATTTAATTAAATTACGCTGATGGTTATAGAAGAAAGAACCACATCTCAAGAGAATACGTATGTTCCGTACTATCAAACATGAATATAATCTTTATTCCAGATCAGATGGCGGCGGAAATTGCGGACACTATTAATACTCAAGTATCTGCCAGAATTATTTGTTGGCAATTAAAGCTATAAAACTTGTAAACCTACTGTATATTTTTCAACATAAACATGCTATCATAGGGAAAGATGCAATAAACATATTTTGTAGGATCATCAACAATAGTTTAGTACAATGTTTCAATCCGAATCAAGTTTGAATATCAAGAATGATTTCTGACACTAAAACTAGAATCTGGATACAAAAATCTCATGTCGTAGAACACCATTTATCAGAAGCTGGAGTGAACAGGGGAGTGAAGATTTTGATTGACGTGAGATTCTACGACAAGAGATTTTAAATCGTCTTCAATTAATATGAAAAACAGGAATCGGTTATCAACAACAGAATGTTCTGCAGATTGATGTTTATGGTCTAATTGTTATTGTGTGGGAGGACATTTTCCACAATGGCAGAACATCGCTTCCCATATATGATTTAGATTGCTTTTTAATAAAGTGGTATTGAGCAATGTACATTGGATCCAGATTTTGTGTTTATGAATGGCAATACATACTAACAAATGCCAATTGATGATTGAGAAGCATTAGAAGTGGAAAGATATCGATCGCATAGAATATCGTACAAATTTCTCGAACTTAAAATCTCATACAACATGTCTGGGATACTCGCAAGAGATGAGCTTGCTTAAAGAAATTATCCTAATCCTAAATGAAAATAAAAATCATCTTAAGAATGACAGCATGTCCCAGGCTCTCATCGAGAGTGAAGTGGAGAATATGCAAAACAAATGTTAAATGTGCAAGAGGGTTGAGAAGATCACATTTTTCATTGATGGACTCATGCCTTACCATCTTTTGGGGCTAAAAAGAAAATTTATTAGTAAAAATATCTTATGTTAAACGTTTAGAATTAATGGAATTTGTGGCAAATTAGTAACTGGTTAATTCGCCAAATGTGCTGCTTCAATAAAGGATCAAAAGATAGAAGTTTCCTGTTATCCAATCAACTGCCATTAACTGATAGAAGACATTTATTCACAACCTATCACATGTTTTCTTCTGTTAATGCAACTAGAGTTTTAAAGAAGGACTGTATATAGTGTATATAACGCTGCCGTGAATTCATATGATATGTTAAATTTTTAATGTTAATTCTTTCTTTTAACTTTAAAAAATTATTCAGGATAATCGTAGAACAATCCAGCCTGTTCAACGTCATTGTGATACAAGCTTTCTTTTTTTCCCATCTTACAATTCTGTCAGGAAAATTTGTACCTACTTTAGCTGTAATAAGTTTCACTTCTACAATGCCTCTTACTTATTATTCCTAAAAATGTCTCTGTTGCTTAGCAACTGTCAGATAATATTTTGCAGGAAATATATATAAAATAAGAAAATTACAGAGTCATTCGATATAGAACATGATCGATTTTAGAATTGATGGAATTGATTAAAAAACTTACCTACAAAAAATTATTTACATACTTACAACAATTACTACAAACTTACCTTTTCTGTTGATGTTAACGATCATTATTCTTTCTAATATTGATATTATGTATCAAATTTAAGATTCTAGTAATAACTAAATCACTCAGGAAATTTTTAAATCACGATTTTATTATGCATTTCTCTGCTATTATGAGAAAAACAAATTAGCTCAAAGATCAAGTATTAAAGTTCAATGAATAATTATTAACATTTTAACTGAAGATACTTAAATGGGAGGCATAATTTATTTCATATGTAATTTATATATCATTTATTAATTTTTTTATACAAGACTTCCTTTATGATTAAGAATAAACATTGAAATATTTACATAGTTGCAGATGTTTCCTTTAAAATATTCTAAAATTCTTTTCACCGTATTCAAGGCTTAAAAAATAATTGAACAATTAATGAAATTTGACCAATAACACATCGATTTAAAACAACTTATTCCCAATAAAATCATAAAAGCATAGAGATTTAATGGATCTTGCATTTAAGCTTTTCAATTTCAAATGATTCAAATATACAATTTATTCAAAATTTTTTTTTCTTCTAATGCAGCTGGTAAACACTTAAATAACTCACTTTGATGCCTTAAGGCAGAGCTGCGTTACTCACTTAGCACTACCCAGGAGGAGCATGTAGCTTGAAGATAAGCTACGGACGCGGGTAATAATACCTCGGCAACGCTCTACGATCATGTTGGACCGGGACCTACGGTTTAAAGTGGATTCCGAACCACTACAAACATCCATGGCACCGCCGGGACTCGAGCCTGAACTTGGTACCGAGCGCCAGAGCAGGGATATTTGACCATATAGGATATATGAGCCATCCCTATTTTCTCTACAAAAGATTAACTTTTCTTTCTAAAGTTGGCAACATCCTAACATATTTATAGTTCTGAACGCATGAAAAAGAGATGACATATCTTGGTGCCATTTAGAAAGTCTTTTGTTCAATAATTGCTTTTACGCCAACAGATAAAGCTAAACAGAATTATTTGACTACTAATATGCGATTGTGCAAAATAAATTTATGGCTAGTCACATTAATATATTTAAAACAAATCTTTGTTTTCTGATTATTGCTTTTCTGCAGCATAATTGATTCTCGAAAACAGAAATCAGCACATTTCAGCAAATTAAAAAAAAGTATCCTATCTGAATAAGAGTAAATGAATTTGAACATCATCACACAAAGTTTTTTTACTAAATCGGGGAAGCATGCATTTATATGCTTGATCGATAAATGCGCTATTATTAATAGAGTAAATCCTCAAATAAGGCACGGGAGGTGTGGGCTTCGCACCCGATTTCCGCTTATTTAAATCTAATGCTGCCTGTATAGTTGTGATATCTGTTATAACTCAAGCTAACTCAAACTAATCACAGCTTTTTTTATTTTTAACACGGATTTTTATTTTACAACACAGCAACACTGCTACATCTACAAGATAAAATAACAGCTACATTTTTACATGGCACTATGACAGGCGCCATCACATCCCAACTGCAAAATTCTGCAACCCAGTTTATACAGGGAAAATCGTCTAAGGTGCTTGACGGCCCTTGCTCTGCAACAAAAGCATGCTCGAAACTTCTGTGAGTTTCTCTGCAATAAATCATCGGCAATAACTCCAAACTCAGTTCCTCAAGGTCGGGTCGCCTACGCATGATGGCGCTACACCAGTCAGCACAGTTCTTTTTGTACAGTCAGTACCTGACGTTCACATGGAAAAATTCCATATCGGTTCCCTTTTGAGTTTCAAATTATGTTTTACCCTATTTCAAAAATCTAACGTGATAGGCGCCAGACCCTACAGATCTGACAAAAAATTAAATTCCAGTGAGATGGTATAAATTAAAAATTTAAAGCCTTGTAAATAATGGAAAAACACTAGAGTCTAAGAATAGATCTTATGGTTAGATCAACGAAAAATAATAAATGGTAAATAGAATAAAATCTATGAAATCAAAAATATGGGAATATTTTTGTTGTGTACTAAATGTGAAAGGAAAATATTGATTCTATCCAAATAACTTAAAACCGGCAGATAGCGTCTTGATTTCCAAAATAAGCTTGATTCCTAAGTCGGCAAATGATGTACAACGAAAGCCATCCATATCTATCATTGTGCAAAAAGTTCTTCCATTGGGTCGACAAGAGGTTCTAGGCCCAGTTGTCACTCTCGAGGATTTTTGTTCCTAATTGCAGATACAAAATGAAGGAGCAAGTTGCAAGCTCTTCAAGTTGTTCCCTGAATAACACTGAATTTACTACACATCTGCCATTTCAGTGATAAATGACCTTAAGTCGAAATACTTGGCATTGGAGCAACAACAACTAACATTAAGGAAAAATTGTTCAAAATATTACAAAAAGCAATTATCGAACGCTTTTAGGGTAATATTTCAGAAATATTTCAACGTAATTTAAATTCAAAATTAATTAGAAATAAAATATCACAAGAAAAAAAATAATTTTATTTATCTGAAATCACAAAATCATTGAATTCAAAGTATAACAATGAAATGTGATAAATCAACGATAAAAAGCGATAATGATGAAATATGACAAATCAACACAGATAGTAAGAAAATGCTTACAAAATCTATAAATAATTTGTTCTTTCATAAAAATATGGTTATATCAGGAAAAAAATCTAATGAGGGAGGAAATATCCAGTATGAAAATTTTACATAAAAATCTTTTCATAGTGATTATTTTTATTCTTTCAGACGAATTTTACACAATATATAATAAATTTATCAATTTAATTTATCTCCATTCTTACCTAATATATCTCAATTACTACTATTAACTACAATATGATAATCGAATTAATAATTTAACTTTTATGCATCAATTAGACAAGGAAATTCAGAATTGGTGGTAGACCAAGGATTTGCAATATGTTGGTTAACGACGATCTCAAATAACGACGTACTTGATTAACAACTCGAGCAGTATGGCGAAAATTGTATCATTAGTTCGACAACAATGAAAACCTTTAAATTAAGGATACAAATTGTTAAAGGATATTACTATATGATAACCGATCGTAAATTTTTACGCAATTAAGAAAGGGAGATGTTGAATTATTAAGATGCATGACCAGGAACTTCCCAAGCAACAGTGTAAAACAGGGGTCTCCAAACTTTCCAGCCTTAGGGCCATACTGTTTACTCCAGTAAGTACCAAGGACCAAATCCGTTTTAATTTTTCTGCCATCATCTATAATTTCTAGACTAGTCGCCGAATACGCGCTCAGAGCGAGCATACGCTTTCTAAATTCGCTGGTTCAATTACTATTGTGTGTATCGATACGACCGTGACACTTGACGACATCTAGTGGTCAAAAACGGAAATAAGTAGGTATAACTACCGAGGATAACCGCGGGATGTTATTTGTTATGCTTAAGTTTAAATTTTCCGCGTATTATGCTTGTCATTAAGCTTTACCTAGCAAGTAAATAAAACCGAGTTATTGTCATTCTGTGTTTTTTTATCCAACTTATTGCAGCAACAATAAGCTATTCGCTGCCGCGGGCCGGATGGATGATTTTTGGCCCGCGGGCCGTAGTTTGGAGACAACTGGTGTAAAGGAAAGCAAATGGGAATTTCATATAAAGATGAAAGTGAAGGGGGAAAGAACAAATTACGACTGCTGAAATCAGTAAAAGTTTTGGCAAAGTGGAAGGAAATTGAATATAAAAGGAATCCATACAAATCTGAGGTTTTCAGAACTGTAGATCTATTTAATGAAAATTCGATGCAGTTTCCCAGAAACATTTTAAAAGTAGATTTGTCAAACTTCTAAGGAAAAACAATTTGCCCTTATAGTGACGATAGATAATTGGACTGTTTTCATGAACAATTCGTTTTATTAACGTTAACTTTTTGTAGCAAGTATAATAAATGAAATATTTATCTCATTTTTATGACTTTTTTAAATTTTTATATGATTGTAAGAAGGAGGCAGAACAAGTTAATTATATTTCAACTAAAACCTGTGGAGAATCAAGCCTTGAATAGCGAGGGTAATTCCATCGTTATTCAAGGCTTGATAACGATGGGATTACCATCGTTATCAAGCCATTCCCATCCATAAGCATATTATTGTCGTTAACCAAGGTAAGGAAATGAATTATTCATAGACAATTTTAAATTGTAATTTTTTTATTAAATAAAAATAAAATAGTGATTTGTGACATTACATTGATTCAATAATGCAACTCAATTCTATACGTTTTTTTATATATATTGTTCCGGGTTTTTTTTCAAATAACGGAGTACAATGGGTAATTAATCAAAGGATTTCTAGTAATAGAATTTTTATATTCATGCTTGCAAATGCTTATTCACAAATATATGACGATTCAAAAAAAAAAAAAAAAGGGACCGTTTTAATTTACTCTAGCTACTTTTTGTACAGTGTAATTTTAAAAATAAGACATTTTTGGTAATCCTATTAAATATGTTACAAAATCTTGTGCAATTATTTACAAATGGTAAAGTCTTGATAGCCAAAATCGTTGATGATCTTGTCTCTAGATAAAAATATATGAAAGAAAAAAATTAATCTTTGGCTCCGGTTATATACAGTGGGCCACAAAATTGAGTATACACCTTAGAAACTTAGAGACTTTTTGCAATTACAAATTAAATATTGCTTTTAAGATGATTGAATTTTTACCTTATATACTTTAGTCTATGCTTTACCGTGCTATACTTATAAAATTGTTACGTTTATTTATTTTTTACGAAAAAATAAAAGATCTTGAGACGAGGAAAAACACCACCACAAAAATAAGTATATTTATTAGTTTCCTTTTAACGTACAAATTAATATTTTGTTGCATAACCTTTTTGCTTGAATTACAGCTTGTAATCTTCTGGACATAGATTCTACTAGTGTTTAGTGGTTTCAACAGAGATTTTGGCCCATTCTTCTCTCAGAACCTTCTTGAGAACTTCCTTGCTTGTGATTTCGTGCTCATGTACAGCTTTCTCTAATTGCGACCACAAATTTTCGATGACGTTTAGGTCTGGAGACTGGGCTGGAGTGTGTAATTGCTTCTTGGCAATGGTACAGCAAGTATAACTGCACAAACTTCGCTGTATGCTTGGGATCGTTGTCCTGCTAGAATATGAAGCTTGACCCAAGCCCCAACTTTTTTTTTCAAGTTATCATTTAAAATCCCCAAATATACATGTTTGTCCATAATACCATCAATAAAAGCAAGCTCTCCTCCAGCCGACATACAACCCCAAACGAGAGAACAGATCCACCTCCGAACTTGACTGTCTTAATGGTGTTTTTAGATGCCAGTGCTTTCCCAGCTTCTCTCCCATATTTTAAATCGTCCATCGCTTCCGTAAAGATTAAACTTACTTTCATCAGAAAATATTACAGTGTTCCAGAAAGAAATAGGCTTCTTGTACTATTTTTGGACACAACCATGAGTTACACTAATCAACGAAGCGATTTCTCGAAGAGATTTGCCCTCTTTCAGACCATTTTACAACCAATAAACGCTCAGATTCAGTAGTTTCTCTACGAGAGCTCATTTTTACGATTTTTAATGAGAAAAAATACTATTTAAAGCGTTGAAGTGCAATAGCACGTGTTATAAGCAGCAGCTACTCCTGAAACTCTTTAAAGAAAATTTGAAACTAAAAAAAAAAAAAGTGGTGGCATAATTTACAAATATAAGAAGAGTATACTCAATTTTGTGGCATGGTTTTCTATCTTTTTTCTTCGAATCGCTTAACTTTTTTCGTAATAAATAAGTTAACTATAGAATTGTGTTATTATAGGATGGTAAAGCAGAGGTTAAAAGTATCTAGGATAAAAATTTATCTATTTAAATCAATATTTAATTTGTAATTGGAAGAAGTCTAAAAGTTTTAGAGGTGTATACTCAATTTTGTGGCTCACTGTATATTGCCTCTTTTTTTTTTTGCTTTCTAAACATATTTTTTTTAAGAAATTTTAATATGTAAAGAACAAAGGAATACCTCAAACTAAATTGTTAAGCCAAAGATTAATTTAAAGATTAACATGCTAAGATTAAAAATTAATATTAATTTAAAGATTAATATATTAATTTAAAGTTAATGAGTTAAGCCATAGATTAACCTGACCCAAAGATTAATTTTTTTTCTTTTTCATACATTTTCATCTAGAGACAAGAGCATCAACGTTTTTGGCTGTCATGACTTTAACCATTGGTTTTTCTTTTCATAACTTATAAAAAAAATGAGTTATTCTTTATATCAAGTCAAGAGCAAATTTTTTTTATAGCTAATATTACAGCAGCAAGTTTAAATTCCATCTCTTATGAATAAAAAAAAATTAACGAAGTAATCATGGTCAGTTTGGTCTTTTTTTTTTTTTTTTTATCATCGTCTGCGATAGATGTCGCTCCACTTGTGCATGGCAAACTGCCAGCAGATTTCCTGAACTCAAAACGGAAACAAACCGTCATTTGCATATTTAGCTTAAGGATATCGAAAAGGCGATCTCTACATCAGCATAGCAATTTGATAGTTTCTTTTCGTTTAGCCTTGATTATTCGCGCAGATGTGCGCGTGTTTTACCATCAGACTGGAATATAAACATCCGGATATTGGGTGAAAGTAAAAATAAATGAAACATCTAAATAGGTATATTTGACATTTCGATTTGTTTAGCCCACAAGCAGGGTCGGATTTTCCTATAGGCTAACTAGGCTTCAGCCTAGGGCCTCGAGATCAAGAGGGGCCTACATTCAAATTCTTAGAAAAATTAAAATTACACTATTCTAAAGACATTAGACACTAAAACACTGAATCGAAAATAAGGAGAAATTATGAAATAAATTTATCTGAATTGATTTTGCTTCAATCTTTAATGTATTGAATATATTTAATTTAATTTGATAGAAAATATGATAATTTTTATTGCATATTTTATTTTCGTAGTCAAAGATTTTTATTATTTGAATTTTGTTTCTTTATAAATGTCGTGTGTTATGTTTGATTAGTTATTGTTACAAGTACTATACAGGGTGCTGAGAATAAATGTCAAATAGGTATTCTCGCCTTTTTTTTTTAATTTATTATCCGTGCCACATTTTTTATAAGATTAGCACCAACCACAACATGTTTCATTTAACATATGATATATATCACAGTAATGATGTATTTTATTATCTCTCATGTAATTTACAAACTTAAAAATGGGAGGTGAAAGGGCCTCATAAGTGGAATAGCCTAGGGCCTTTTTTATCTAAATTTTCCCCTGTCCACAAATCAAGATAGAAAAGCTCTCAAGCCGCTTGTAAAATATACTAATTCTAAAAATAAATCTTAAACATAAAAAAATTATTAAAAAAGAATGAAACGATCACAGCAAACAGCCTATTATGACACATAAACAAAATTGTCTTAGCATAATAATTTTTTATTCAGAATTTTCTAAATAATTGAGGAGATAAAAAAAAAAATGTTTTAATCAATTAAAATAGAAATATTTCAGAAAACAGAAATAAATACATAAATAGATATTTGAATTATATTCAGTCATCAGTAACATGATCGTGAAACTATAGATATTCATTACTAAATAGATTAATCCTATATAATTTTAATAAAGAGTCTTTTTTAAATAATAATAGCATTATAATTACGTTACTGTGGAATTAAGGTGGAAATCCTACAAACAAAATGTATATTTTTAAAGATTTTTATGATTGTATACTAACGGCATTTTTAGAATAATTTTAATGAATGTTAATCAGATAATTTTTATTAAATGTTTTTAAAAGCAGAATTTTTTAAAAAAATGAAGTTTAAATAAAATCATATCATCATCAAAACCATCATTGATAAAAATCAATGATGGTTTACATGTTCTTAAAATGTGAGTGGAATGACCTAGTAAATAGTGCGTATGACTTCAAGTAAGGACACTTGGTTCGAAACCCAACAAGTAAAGCCGAATTAAGATACCAAGTCTTTTTGCCAGAAATGGGCATGATAAAAACCTAGGACGAAAAAATCCTTCAGTTGGGATCAAGAAGATGCAAAAATCCAATCATACCACCTTACTTTAGGGGTATTCGTTAAAAATAAAGCGATAAAAGCTTAATGAAATGTAGAAGTATCTTTGTGAAGTCTCTTGATGAATCTACCATCTGAATAAAACGACAACATGTTATAAATAAGATATTAAGTCTAAGATACCAGGTCTTTGCTAGAAACGGACAAGTTAAAAAACCCTAGGACGGAAAGTCCTTTTTGTTGGGTTTGTGGAGGAATTAAGACCCATATACACCACCTTGGGGGGTATAAAGCCGGAATTAAGATATCAGGTCTTTGCCAGAATCGGGTGTCATAAAACCTAGGACGGAAAATTCTTCTGTTAGGATAGAGGAGGATAATGTAAATCTATCCATACACAACCTTGAGGGATATAAAGCCAAATTAAGATACCAGGTCTTTTGCCAAAAACCTACATGTTAAAAACCTAGGACGGAAAGTCCACCGTTGGGATAGAGGAGGGATAATGTAAATCCATCCATACGTCACCTTAGTGATATAAAGCCTAATTAATATACCAGGTCTTTTGCCAAAAATGGACATGATAAAAACCTAGGACGGAAAGTTTTTCTGTTGGCATAAAAAGGAGGGAGAATGTAAATCCGTCCATACACCACCATAGATGATAAGTATAAAGCCGAATAAAGATATCAGATCTTGCCAGAAATGGGCATGATGCAAACCAAGGACAGAGAATCTTCTGTTGGGTTAGAGAAGGAGAATGCAAATCCACCCATATACCACCTTAGGGGGTATTCGTTAGAAAATAAAAAGCAATAAAAGCTTAATGAAATGTAGAAGTATCTTTTTGAGATGTCTCCTGTTGATGAATCTACCATCTGAATAAACGACAACATGTTTTAAATAAATTCACTTAAGGAAATCATCATTACAGTGCGAGGTCGCGTGATTGTCAGCGTAATCAATAAATCTCACACGACAACAGAATGAATTTAATTTCAAAAATCATTCTTGAAATCTTCTTTATGATTCGTTCTCAGTGACTTTGCATCAGATAACACCACAAGAATGACGTTATATAAATATCGCCTATTTAATTCAAAAACAATATGCAAGTGTTGCTTTGAATACTTAATTTCTCACGTGTAGAATGTTTGTTTATTTATGGTAATAATTCTTTTTCATTTTAAAACCTTCAAGTTTTACTCCCATAAAACTAGAAAACGATTCTTGACTAAATTAGACAATAATTTTTACTATCTCTATATTGTAACTTTGAATTAGTTTCGTAAAAGTTTTGTGTAATTTCTTAGGAAATAAATTATGCTACAAAAACCTATCTTTGATATCAAATACAGATTTTACCCAAAATAATAGTTTATTAAATAATGGTATTTTAAGATATTTACTCAAAATAAAATAAATTTAAATATTTAGCATTGAGACAAAATCATTAATATTTTGATTGCTATCAATAATTAGCTTT
>BPLR01011404.1:0-29247 GCA_021605095.1 Caerostris extrusa | reverse complement strand
TGTCGACTCGTATAATGGAGTTCCTATTAAACTGGAGAAAATTTTGTTGCAGAACCTTTCATCTTTATTTCATCATGAAGTTAGATTGCCATAATTGTTTTCTAAGAATGCCGCCTTAAGAGTAAATAATTCTCTGTGGTTTGGGTTTCTCTCATCTTTTTGTGCACACTTTTTGCAGGCTAATTAGATCGAGACTTACAGTTTAAAGTGGATTCCGAGCCACTTACCTACAACCGTGCCACAGCTAGAAATTATCTGTGGAGATCATAATTCAAAAAATTACTGTATTTACAATTCTGATCTATAATGGATTATTAGGTAAATAATTGAGAATACTACTAGAGGGTTTAATAGTTATATTAGGAAATATTTCTAAATAAACCATAGCAAAGATTTAAAGATCGAAATAATATGTATACTATTACGTCATTTTTAAAAACTTTATGCCATGATTGTGAGACATATAGAGTTATTACAATTAAGATAAGCATTTTAGATATATATATATATATAAATATTAATGGTTCTAAAAATTTGTACTGTTATGCAATTTAGAGTGAAAATTTGGAAAAAATTGAAAAAAGAAGAAAAAAATATTCCAAATTTGAGTAAGAAGATGTCGCCACTGAGTCATGAGAGTTACTGATTACTTTTACTTTACTTTTCAACGGAACCTGAATGGCCGAGTGGCTAGCGCTCTGGCGCACGGTACCACAGGTTTCGAGGTTCGGACGTCCCGGCGGTGCTATGGATGTTGCAGTGGTTCGAATCCTCTTTGAAACTGTAGGTCCCGGTCGAATGTGATCGTAGAGAGAGCGTTGCGGGGCATTGTTACTCCGCGTCCGTGGCTTATCTTTAAGTTACACGCGCCCCCTGGCAATGCAAAGTGAGTAACGTTCTTGCAGAGCTTTACCTTAAGGCATCCAAGACCAAGTGTCTAAGTGTTTGTCATCTACATTAGAAGAAAAACTTACAGTTTAATAAATCAAGTAGAATTTTATTTCATTGTTTGTTAAATAGGGGTGCTATTTTAACTAGAAAGTCTCCAGAGGCGGATCTATGCCAAAAATATGGAAAACTAAAACGATATTACACCCTGCGTCCCTAACAGATACTTGATGGATTTATCCCCGTCAGAAAATGATAAATAAATGAAAAATTGCTAGTAAATTCCATGGGAAAGAATATAAGCACAAATAGTATGATGTTCTCAGCGAGCTTTCAGTTGTTTTCCATCGCAAACACTCTTTAAACCGTGTTTTCTACTACACAGCTTGAACACAGCTACTAAATGTCTGGTATGATAAATCAGATGCGGATCATAAATACTTTTCTTAAAATCGGGGATCGTCTTGGCATTACTTTAAACTAAAGAATCCTTCAAGAAAATTTCTCCAGTAAAAGTTTCACAGTAATGTGATGACATTGAAGCATAAATGTTTTATTAAAATAATGATGTATCACATGATTTTGTTTTGAGAAAGTTTGAACTAACCGAGAATCTGAGATGGAATATAATAAAAAAAGAGCTGCATATTTTTTTTATTTTATTATTTTGAAGGGTGAGCCTCGTTGTTGGATCATTTCTCTATACAATAATTCTCTTCATTTTATTCGTCACACATTTCTTGGCAGTTTATTTTCCTGTGAATTTCTTCTGAATTCACCGAAACCAAAACTTTGGATTGAGCTACCAATGAATTTGAAAGACTTCATACTCAGAACTGGCAATATTAGGAAATGTTTCTAAGTTCAAAGAAATGAAATGCAAAGTGTTTATTTAACGTTTCTTTAGTATTATAACTCCAAAAATGCTAAAATCATTTAATTGCTCATGCAGCAAGTCAATCTAAAATATAGATTGAAAAACCAATATAACGGATGGACTTTACTGCATATATGAAAAACTGAATAAGTAAATTTAAAGTGTAACAACATTAAACAATTTTTTTATTTTTGATTACCTAAATTTCATTATCTACAATCCTATACTTCTGTTAAATTTTAAAGAAAAATTTTAAACTGAATATTTAATAATTTTCATATTCTTTTTAGTAATGATATTAAACTTATTAATTATTGTTTAGTTGTTACAGTACTGATAGGATCCAAATCGTAGTTCCTTAAGAAAAATGATTTTGTAGATATACTTCACCCTCATAATATATAATTTATAATAAATCAACAGGAGTTCAGACAATAACTTTCATTGTTATCACACTACCTGCATATTTCTTACGTATTTCTCAAGTTCCCCGCGTTTCTGTTAGTTGTTTGCGTAGAAAACTCACTATTGTTATATATTTGTAGCCCCTGTTGTTAAGATGTAGATTGTGCTTTTTAAATTAATGCCCATGTATGTAAAAAACGTACCATTAAATATTTAAATTCGAGCTTAAAGTTAAATTTATTATTCGCATTCGCTACGGTTTACTAACATTTAAACAAAGTTATTTTTAAATTCATTAAATAAAAAAATTTAAAATAAAAAAAAACACCCTTTTCTTTTATAAAATATAGATATTGCATTCCAGTACGTAACAAATTTTTTGATTTATAAATACGCATAACCAAAAAAGGAGTAACAAAGACCTACATCCACGAGAATAAAAAGTAAATAAAGATTTTTAAAAAAAGTATCACCACCAGTAGAATAAGGGAAAAACCAAATCATCACAGAGTCGAAGAGCGAATGACAGTTTTGTCGAACTGACTTTCGCAGATGGGAGAACATTTGAATTGAATCATTGACATCGTTGATTGAAAATACCAGCCGAAACTTTTAGGAACCATTTCAAGCTTTTTGAAAATACACAATACCAAAAGAGAGCGTTATCAATGGAGTTGGATTAAAGTAGCAACAACATACAAATTTAAAACTTTTAAGGATAGGAAATAATAATAAATAATTAATATACTTGTTTACACTTTTTATTCAATTGTTTTTTAGCAATTATCTCTAGTTATAAATCAATCCTGACTATCATTGCATCTGGAAATTGTTTATATTAAATCTTCGTATTTGATTGTTTATATAAAGGGAGGAGAGGTGAGTTGATAGTAAGATTATATTCTGCTACTGCAGGCAAATAGATAACTCTAGGTCAGTCAATATACCAATATTCAACTTCTTGCATCGAACTAAATTGGTTTTACACCAAATAACTGCACACTCGTCACCCAAACTAATGTGGAACTGAGCAATAGGAATTTGGATTTTCGCTGTACTGTCCTTCTATGCACACTTTGGGCTGGTGACAGGGATCTACAATTTAATGTGGATTCCAGACTTCAGCCTATACCACTGCCAGGATTTTAGCTTGAAGTACCAATGGCCAGAGCTCTAGTCAATTGGCCTCAGACCACGTAAACAAGAAGAAGGAAGGAAATGATCAGAAGATATTTCTTCTGACAAAGCCCGTCAAAATTTACGATTGTCCGTCCTCTTTAATAATTGGAAAAATATTAACATTCATATAATTTTTAATTAGCAAAACAAATATATATTTTGTTTATTTAAGGGCTAAATCTACCTAAAATAATGGGGATGTCATTCTGGAAAGCCTCTTTCATTCAGTTTAGCAAGTTTCTGAAGTTTTATTATATTCTATTTTTGTGTGTATAATATGCCTCTAGATCACCTGGAAGCACCCTGTCTCCACTTTGTTAATGAATATAATGTCTTTACTTCATTCCTCAGCCGATTTCACCTTGCCGTTGTCTCACCAGAGTAATGGAAGATGAGCAACCGATTGACTTAAAAGAGTTCATTTGCACTGGAAGTGTACCAGTGTAAATAGGGACCTGAACTCGTTAGAAAATAAGATCAATAGGCATTTGAAGATCCCGATTGTAATGACTAAGAATTTTCTTGAATAAAGCGATGGTGCTAATTTTCAGTCAATTAAAAGCTAAGAGAGCATGATGGCTCTAATCGTCTTGTTTTTCAAGAGATGAGATGGCTTAGAGCATCTATGAGACTTTTTGATTAACCTTTGGCATTTAAGCCAAAGTTTAGAGCATTCAAGCACTTTTTCTGATGACGTGGCTTAAAGTATCAATTGGAATTTTGTTTAATCTGTGGCACTTAAGCCAAAGTTTAAAGCGTGCTAGCACCTAATATGGCCCATGCTGCGTTTATGTCATTGCATTAGACTATGACGTGAAATAAAGTCAATAGAACTCGGGTCATCGTAGAGCTTTGAATAGTAGAAACTGAGTACGCTTCGTCATATTGAATGAAATCGTCCGAGATTTCAATCAGATATTTATTGGCACAAAGAAGTCACGAATAGGTTCTAATGCGTCAAAATCGCATTTTTGAAAAGGATAATTCATCATTTCCAAGAACATTTTATTTTTATAACAAGAATAATATATATTTGGAGGAATTTCTTGGAGAATAAATTCAATTTCTTCACTTGACATTTAGAGATAAAATCGCTTGAAATTTTAAAGTCACTACATGAAAGAAAACCTTATTTTCCCCGTCCTTTAGCCATTAATCATACATGACAGTCGCTTACAAGATGTAACTTTGTTTCTTGACATTCAGTATTTCATTCCTCAGACATTTTCGTTATAAAACGCTCTCAAAAGGCTTAAAGTGCTTCTTACATAATTTCCGAGCATCATATAATTTATTTTCTTTTTACAATTCGTGACAAATATATGGTAAAATGGTTTGAATCTGTTATTATTTTAATCTATTTTACAACTTTAATCGAGAACATTCTACTTACGTCAAGAATTGCAGGTTAAGTTTGAAAAATTCTCAAATTTCTTAGCATAATACAACTGATATATTTACAGTGAAAAACATCAGCTCTTTTTGTTCCACGAAAAAAAATGTATATACATTATTCTGCTCAAAGAAAAGATAACTGGTTTTTAGATTAGAATTATCACATTTTAGATGGGCGAAAAACAGAATTCAAATTATAAAATAAAATATATAAATCAGTATAAAATTTAATAAGAATTTTAAAAATAAATCAAACCAAACTTTAAATTCCAGCTTTTAGTAAAAATGCTGACTTGAATTCATAAACTATTTTTGAGGATTTACATTAGATTAAAAATAGTGTTTTTGATTATCTGCATATAATACTTTGAATATGACACCGATGTTTTTAAATGCTTTAAATATTGTTTTAAAATGTTTAAAGTGCTTCTTATATAATTTTCAAACCATCGATTTTTTTTTTTTTTTTTTTTTTTTTTTTTTTTTTTTTTGCAATTTCTGACAAATATATGGTAAACAGGTTTTAAAGTTATTAGCTTCCTCCATTTTACAACTTTAATCTTGAACATTCTACTTATGTCAAAAATTGTAGGCTTAGTTTGAAACAAAACATTATCTAATTTCTTGGCATAAAACATATGACAAAATTTAAAATACAAAATTTTAAGAAATCATCATAATTTTTATCCAAAGAAAAAATGTATATATAACTAGTTTTAAGATTATAATTTTCACATTTGAGATGGTGGAAATAGAAATCAAAATATTAAATAAAAAAGATAAAACAGTATAAGATTTAACAAGACTTAAAACTATTTAAAAAAAAAACTTTAAATTTAAACCTTAAGTAAGAATGAGGATTTGAAACCATAAAATATTTTTGGGGATTTACATTAGAAGGATAATGTTTTTGATTATCTGCATATAATACTTAAAATAGGACACCAGTGTTTTTAAATGCTCTAAATATAGGTTGAGTGGAATTGATTGAGTGGAGTAAAATATAAATATTTCAATTACATTAAGATTTTATTATTGATGTTGACTTGTATAATGGAGTTCCTACTATAGTGGGGAAAATTATGTTACAAAACCTTTCATCGTAAGATCGCACATAATTGTTTCCTAAAAATGTAGTCTTAAGTGTAAATGATTCTCTGTGGTTCGGGTATCTCTCTACGATCATTTTGTTTACACTTTTAAAAGCTAATTAGATCGAGACCTCCAGTTTAAAGTGATTCTGAACCACTTTACAAACATATGTGCCACCGCGAGGAATATTTGTGGAATCATAATTCAAAAAAATTACTGTCTTTAAAATTTCTGATCTATAATGGGATATCATTCCTATTAAATATTCATATTAAGTGATAAATAATTATATTATGAAATATTTTTAATTCAAGGATATAAAAATCGAAATAATATGTATACTATTACTTCATTTCAAAAAAAAAATTATGCCATGATTGTGATACATATAGAATTATTTTAAACAAAATATGCGTTTTAGAAGGATATAATTATTATTATATATTATATTATTGCTATAAAATTTAACTATTATGCAGTTTAAATGAAAAATTCTGCAAAAATCAAAAAAAAAAAAGGAAAGAAATATTCAAATTTGTGTAAATAGGTTTCGCTGCTTATTCATGAGAGTTATGATTACTTTTTTACTGACAGTTCAATAAAACAAGTTAAACTTATTTCATTGTTTATTAGAAACTGTTATATCTTTAACTCAGAAAATTGTAGAGGCAGATCTATGTTTTCAAAATATGTAAAATATAAACGACATGCACTCATGTCCCTAACTGGATACATTGATGGACATCACGCTTCAGAAAAATGATATATAAATAAAATAAATGCTAGTAGTTCTTCTATATGGAAAAATATTTAAAAAAAAAACAGTATTAGATGCGCTCAACGAGCTTTCAGTTGTTTTTTCATCATGTATAATACTCGTTAAACCATGCTGCTACTGCACAGCATGAAATGTCTGGAGTGATAAAGCAGATGTGGATCCTAAAAACTTCTCTTCAAATCGGGGATTGTCTGGCATCACTTTAAACACAAAATCCTTCAGAAAATTTCACAGTAAAACTTCAGGTATTCTGGGATGACATCGAAAAATGCATTTTATATTAAAATACTGATGTATCACATGATTTTGTTTCGAGAAAGTTTGAACTAATCGAGTATTCTGTGATGGAGTATAAGAAAAAAAGGGCTGAAATTTTTTTTTCTTTTTTTTTTTTTATTTTGAGGGCAGCCTAGTTGCTGGATCATTTTCTCTATACAATAATTCTCGTCAATTTATTCGTCACACGTTTCTTGACAGTTTATTTTGTGTATTTTCTCTGAATTCACCAAAACTGAAAATGTGATTGAGTTACCAATGAATAGAGAAAGAATTCATGCCCAGAAGTGGTAATAGCGAGTGTTTTTAAGTTTTAAACGAAATGAAATTCAAAGGGACTATTCAATGTTATAGTATAACTCCAAGTAAAATAAATATGTAAAAAGTCATTTAATTGTTAGTGCAGTAAGTCATAGATGAGATATAGCTTTTAGAGTCATAGAACCAACTTTATAAATGAACTTTACTGAATACATGATATAATGAATAATCGCATAGGCGAACTTTAAGTGTAATGACATTATACAATCTTTATTTGGGGCTACATAAATTTAATTTCTATAATCATCATTCTTCTGTTAAGGAAATATATACCGTGACATTAAACTTCTAATTAATGTTTGCTGGAGCACTGTAAGATCCAAATCGTAGTTCCTTAAAAAAGATTTTCAGATTTATTTCACCCTCATAACATATAATGAAATGATACATCAACAGGCGTTTAGACAATAACTTTCAATATTAAATCACTGTCTACATATATTTTTCGCATTTCTCAAGGTGCCCTCGTTTCTGTTAAATTGTTTTCAGAAAAACAAGTTCATTTTTTAATTGCAATTATAATCACTTTTTGGTAATATGTAAATAATTTTTGAAAATGTAATGCCTTAGATGTAAAAAAACAAGCCATTAAATATTCAAATTGTGGCTTCAAAAGAGTGAAATTACTACTAATAAATCTATATTATCTATTGTTTACTAATATTTAACAAAGTCGTTTTTAAATTCATTAAATAAAAAAAATCTTAAACTTAATAAAAAAAAACCACCCTTTTCTATGTACAATATGGATTTAACAGGTGCGCTGATAAGTTCATAGATGACACATGGATGGCACTACTAGCATTAAACTCCTATGATTTTTAGTTAGCACTAACCTGCAAAAGACACGTGTATAAATTTGGCAGCTGTTGCAGTATTAGTATGGGAGTTATAGCATTTTTAGTGAAGCAACTTTTGTCGGTTTGAAAAAATGGATAAAAAGGAATTTCGTGTGTTAATAAAGCATTGCTTTTTGGGACAAAAAAAAAAAAAATACTATTGAAGCCAAGGCTTGGCTTGATAAACATTATTCGGACTTTGCACCAGGAAAATCAACTGTAGAGATGTGGTTTGCTAGCTGGAATTTAAACGAGGCGGCATGAGCACCAAGGACAATGCAAAACGAACCAAAGAAGCTGTTACCGATTTGAAAATAAAACAGTCCACAAATAATTTCTGATAACCGTAAAAAGTGAAGTTGACTGAGATAGCTGAGACCCTAAAGATATCAAAGGAACGTGTTGGATATATCGTGAATGAATATGTGAATATGCGAAAGCTCTGTTCAAAGTGATTGCCACGCGAGCTCACAATCGACCAAAAACAACAACGAATTGATGATTCTAAGCAGTATTTGGAGCTGTTCAATCCTAATAAAACCGAATTTTTGCGTCGATATGTGACAATGGATGAAACATGCTCTATTATTTCACCGGAGTCCAATCGTCCAGTTGGACGAGTGGACTGCACATGATGAACACTAAAAATTCTATAACTTCACTACAAATACTATAACTCACATACTAATAGTGAAACCGCTGTCAAATTTATACACGCGTCTTTTGAAGGTTAGGCTAACTAAAAAAAATCATATGGATTTAATACTAATAGCGCCATCTATGTGTCAGCCTACGAACCTTTCAGCCCGCCTGTTACATTCCAGTATGTGACATTTTTTTGATATATATGTACAATATATTCGTGTTAAGAAACAAGTTTCAAGTTTTTCCCAGAAAACGTGTATACCTTTTCAGATAGAAAGTAAATCTTAAATCTCAAGTCATGCCATTTTTAACATATATTTGGAATGAACTTTTAATTAAAATTTACTGTTTACGAAAGTATAAGGGTAGATGATTAAAGTGCTATAGATTTTATTAGCAACGATTAGTTTAACAAGGGATTATGTACTAAATGAAATGAAATATCAGAAAATTCAGCAACAGCACAATGTTTACAAAAATAATTTAAATTTTTCTTAATTTCAAATGTAATAGATTATTATATATATATACATTAGTTGTTTCATTGATCATGTAATAATATTAAACTAACGGATCAAACACTAGATTATAAGCCAGCCAGCAAGAGATCTTCCTAAGTTATTGAATTTCAAATATGCAAATGCTCTAATGTTGACATACATGGTGACTTTTATGAATTAAACATCATATATTGATCCAATTTAAAGTCTAAAAGCCATTCCATCAGACATTCATCAGCATTCATGCATCAGCCATTGTAATTCGAATTTTTGCAGAATAATAATAGAGGAAACCCATCTAACATATTATCACATTTTAATTAAATGCATTAAAAATAATACATAAAACAAACATGTAATCGATTACAATATTCACTAAATATAATAATGGAATTAAAATTTATATTAATTTTTAAATAAAATGAAGTCAAATTAAAAACTAAATTTCCTATGGTATCAAATAACCTACTATACTTAAGTTTGACGAATCTTCAGTAATATTTCAGCCAATAATTTTATTACCTAAAATATGAGAAAATAACATACTTTAATTCAGAATACTCATGCAGAAAATTTCCAGATAATTACATCTATCTTTCAAGTAGCAACAGAAGGACATGCTCTTATTTGTAATGCAGAAAATGCATTGTGCATCATTGGCTGAAATAACATGGAAAATATTATTAGATACTATTATATTATTTTTGCAAATATTTTATTAATTTCTTAATTAAAATGAAAGCACATATCTCATTTCATATTGTTATATTAATACGATTTTTAATGCAGTTTATAATGGTGTACTTTAAATTAGTTTTCATTAGAAAAAAATCATTTAAGATGTATAAAATTAGAAGAAACATATGCAAAGCATACTGAAGCCCAATTTACTTAAGTTGATAAAAACAAAATTTTTGTTAAACGATTTCTAATAAAATTGAAAGTATAATTATAATTTTCTTAAAATTTATAATGGGTGTATCAGAACATGCTAATATTTACTCATATTTTATCCATGCATTGCAAAGATTAAATTTATTAAGCATAAAATTAATGCACTGCTAAGAATATTTCTTGTAAATTTTCAATTTTTTATTTTAACTTTTAATTTATCTTTACATTTACGCATTTATATAACTTGTTCTGGTTATTTGACACTCTCTCCTTACCCGATGTCGTCTCCTCCTTTCCAGATGCTTGTAATTTGATAGTCCCCAGGTGTGCCTAGTCTGCTGTAACGTGACAGGCATCAAAAATTCCAGGAACAAGATGAACGAAAAAATACATTCGTTCTGTCACCTTGTCCCATACAATGAAATTACATTTTGCTTCCCACTTCATGCAGTCACTATGTCTTTTCTTAAGAACCCTATGTGTCAATGTAAGAATATGTATCGATGTAGCATTAATAAAACAACTCACATACTATAATTTCATACATGGTGATAAAGTAATAAAACATATAGAAAAATGCCAGTATATCAAACAAACATTTAATCAAAATGGACACACAACAGTAATCATAAAAGTAGAAATATATAGAATTAAAACTTATGATATTTAACCATTTTTAAGATAGCTATTTAGAAAGCATCTAAGCATAACTTTTATAATGTCTGATCCATTTAAATGTATATATTAAATAAATTACAAAAACACTTATACCCCTTCTATAGAATTATTTTGACATTTGTTTCCACTTATTTTTTCCAATTTCTTCCGATATCACCGAATTCAGTACAGTACTGGATTCCTTTAAACCACTTGACACAAGACTCCATCACTATACAGGATTCGTTAAACCACTACACTGGACTCCACCACTATACAGGATTCGTTTAAAACCACTACACAAGACTCCATCAGTATACAGGATTCCCTTAAACCACTATACAGGACTCCACCATTATACAGGATCCATTTAAACTTACGGCGTTCCTCTCCTAAATCAATCCGAATCAGCTCATCTACTAAAATTTCCCAAACAAGGTGGTACTTATTTTAATCCTGACTCCTCTAAGACCTTTCACTTCAGAAATATCTGTGACTGTCTTAGCAACTTAAGCTGAAGTATTCCCTTTTTAACAAAAATTATTTTTATGTCCATCTTGACATCTACAACAAGTAAAAGTACTTCTATTTTATGCCTCATGCTTATTCTATCCTGCTTAATGCTGTTCCAAATAGACTTTCCCATAGTGGAAAAGTAAGGCCATTCTTCTATTTTATTGTCTGCGCTACAAATAACACCTTTCCTGGTCTTCAAGTAATCAGGGAAGGGAATTTCTACACTACCCTGTTTGTGTTCAGGGCCTGTAGAACTTCTGCTCGACTATGTTTTAATTCCAACTCGAGTAATTATAAGTGTATTCGTGATTGTTATTTTATCTTCCTAGTTTTTATCTTTCCGCTTCCCTTTCTCTCTAGTCTTTTTATCTTTTACTTTTCTTGTCCTAGTATTTTCAACGTTGCAATTAATTCATTACCAAACATTTCCTCAAATTCAGGAGATTTGGTAACGAGATTTTAAATTGAATATTTTATGATGTGGAGGTACTCCTCCCTTTGAAAACTGGCTAAAAATGATATGGTTCCATTATCTGTTTTACCCAGCAAGAGTAATAGCAGTAACAGCAAATATAAGTCTAACTTAATTTACATTTTAGTTAATTTTTTTTTATAAATTTTATTTTCATGAGCACAATATATACCAAAATCATAATACATATAAGTTATAAATGACAATTATTACTTCTTATTATATGTAAAAATAAATATGTATAAAATATAAACCTAATATATTAAAGATTAAGTATTTACTCTTAAATTATTCTTAAATTAATTTTCTTAAATTATTATTCTTCATTTTATTCAACCTAAAGAGATTAGTGAATTATTCGGTAATTTAGTTTGCATAAATACATGAAAATATACACACATTCCTGCAGAAAACTGAGAGGAATACCATTAAGGCAAAATAATTATCTTAAATTAACTATAATTATAAATTCAAAATTATACACAATATAATTATATGTATACATAATGTTTTTATTTTACATTAGTTAATATTATTACACCCAGTAATTACTAATAATTATTTCATGACGCCAAAATAAATTAATTTTTCAGAGCTAAGGATATCTTCACATTATTTAAAGAACAAAAATTTCAAAATAATATTATCAAAAAACGCTCTTAAAGCAATACAGCATTATCCCCTCCTTTGCCTGTTAATTTTTAATGTACAATAAATGATTCTCTAAGAGAAAATTAAACTTCATCAATCCCCAGTTGAACAATGCCTAATACCAAGCTTTTACTCTGCGATATACCAAAGAAAATTTCCACCATAAGTCGTACCAGGCGAAACTTCCACAACATTCTTAGGACAAAACAATGCATTCCACGAAGACTCTGCTGTGTCCTCGAGGATTGTTAGTGGTTCAGGATACACGTTAAAAATGTAGGTCCCTAGCCTAAAGTGAGCACAAATGACGTAGAGCGACAAACCATACCAAGAAGATTCTAGATGTCTCTTTCATCTATCCTAAAAGGAAAATATATTTTATAAACGCTTTCAAGGGTTATGGTTAGTTTTATTGAAGAATTAAATATGCATGTTTAAAATTTAAATACAATTAGAATTTCAAAATTAAAAATCAATGGTGCATAAAAGGTGCACCTATTCTCCATACGCAGTCCGAACTTGTAATGTATTTTAGTCCCTCTTTCTTTGCCCAATATTAGTCCCTTACTTCTAGGCATTCAAAAATTTGTTCGACCACTATGGGTACCTGGTTTGCTATATAATGGGCAGCAAGACTCGTTGAACTTACAAAAATAAATCAAACATACCCATTATATATACTTATTTAAAATGTTTTTAATTTTATTCAAATCTATCTACATATACTAAACCGAGCGAAAATTATGCATAGATATTGTGTGCAAATTAGAGAGAGATATACCTATTCACAAGATAATCATATTGAAGTCATTACCAGACAGCTAAATTCATCAGGTGCCAGATACCTTTCAGTGTATTAAAAATGCTAATTTCTGCTTGGAAAACAAAATATCCTAAAATTTCCCTTTGTTCTGAACCTGTAATAAGCCATCAATATTATAGGTTAACAAATTGTGTTCAACGATCGAGAGATTTAAAGAAATAATTTGTTAGTACGGGGGGGGACAGTTAGAGTAAATAGATATCAATTGTGAGGAATGCACAGGACATGAAGAATTCTTTTTAAAATCCATTTATATAAAATGTATAGTTCACGTTTTGATTGAAACTAAAAGTAAAAGGCCGTTAGAGTCACATTAGTCAATAAAATAATTATAAATTATATATTATATTTCACATTATTTAATTAAACTTGAAAACATTTATGCAATTAAAGATATTATTAGATAAATATTTTTCAGATGAATTTCGTTTTTTTTACATTCTATAGATTTGTTATATCGTTATACACTGACACATACGCCCACCATATATATATATATATATATATATATATATATATATTGTTATAAGTGAAAATTTTGAATTCAATTTCCCTAAACGATAGACGTGAAATTCTATTTTTTTATTAAAAAATATTCTTTTGTTAAAAATAAAATATATACTTATATAAATTCATACAAATTTTAATTAAAACTGAATTCTGAAACTTTATAAAATTATTCCTTTAAAAAACTAATTACTGTGTTTCAATTTTCAAAATTATGAACGTGTGCGTCATTAAAAAATAACCACAAAATATCACTATTATAAAACAATTTAATTTCTGTGATATATTAATATTATTATATTTTTGGAAACAGAATTTTACTTTACTTTCTGAAAGAATCCATGCATAAATTAAATAAAAATAAACTCATAAAATTAATTTAATAAAATAACATACAATAAAATTCAGGTAATTTAATTTTCGAATGCATGTTGTTAAGACTGGATATAACTTTCTTATCGTTAGAAAATATTTGCTTAATTCAATTATTTCTTATAAAACCGTTTCTTTCAAAAATCATGCTGTATTCCTCATAAATTAAATTATTGATGTTCGTTATTGCTACCTTGTATAAAGTTATTGCATCAAAACAGTCTGAATAATAATGGCAGTGATTAATAATTGATAAAGCAAATATAATTTTATTACGAGTCGTATCTTAACTGCGACTTTATCGAAAATTAAGAAGTCTCTTCAAGAAATTTATGATCAGTTTGCTTCATTAATGTGAAATAATACTTTTACATGACTAATGAATAGCTGAAATTTATTCCATTCACCAAAACTTTCTCAAGTTAATTTTTTATTCTTGTAAAATAATTCCCTAATTAAATATTGTATCCATAACTGTCATTTTTGCATGTGCAATAAAAGGCTGAAATTTCGTCAAAATATTGTTTGAGTTAGAAACTAGTAATTTGTTACAAATGTTCTGTTAAAAAATGATTTCTGTTAAAAAAATAAATAAATAAACTATTTGGTGAAACAAGTGGAAATTAATTTATTTAATTATTCCAATGAATGAATTAATTCATTTTCAATCCCTATTGTTAGTTTAAATATATTTTCTCCTTGATTTGTTACATGACGATATCGAGTTTTTGATAATTTGTTTATTTTGCATATATTTGTCAAAATTTATTTCAGGTGATAATAAAATACTTTTTTTTGTGCTCTGAGTTCGATGCATTTCATCGAACATATAATTAATTATAAATAACTTAATTTGAGTTAACATAATGTAAATTATTAAAAATATAATTAGTTGTAATTAATTAAATACATAATTAGTTGTAATTGATTTAATAAATATAATTAAAAGCAGCTTATTATAATTGATTAATTATAATAGGCTGGAATGTATAGCATTTAGTTTCAAAATCTATTGCTAAACAGAAAGATAATATGTCTACTTAGCTTTATTTGGAATTAGCTTTTCACGCTTCGTTAGCTGGAATTTACATGGGTACTGCTTCAGGAGGAAGCAAAAATGAAAACACACGCACCCTCCCTTCAATGCCCCATTTCGGTATTTTGACTAGAGGGGTAATATATTGTAATAATTATAATACTTATAATATATTACCTGTATGAGATTGATTAGCATGTTTAGTTACCAAAATAATTTGTAATACCCTTTCCTTACATGTCTATTCAGAAAATAAGTATGATACAGATACAAGGTGGAGTAATTCACAGTTTTTGTGAAATTGAAATATATGAAAAGATATATAATAAATGAACGATGAACGATTCATTTATAAATACTTCACTTCTAGGAATTGTGAATAAAATTAAAAAACATTATTACTTGGGTTGTGGTTTGTGATAATGTGCGCAGCTAGCGTGCGGCAGGGCTCAAGTCTAAAACCACTGTAGTATCTCTCTCTTACAGTCACTGCTTTCAAGAATGAAGCGACTATATGTAAATAATTGTGGCAATGTGTAAAGCGTCTCGCATCAATTATCAAGTCTGCCTTGTGGGTGTTTTTCAGATTTTTCTTCCATAGAAATCTTAAATGTGGCGCAGTGTAGATCCGAAAGGCAATGTCCTCTCTTCATCACCCTTCAGTGGACCTTATGTTTCAGCAGTTCGTGAAATACACTGGTGAAACATGAGGTCCACTGAAAAAAATAATAGCCTTTTGACAAAATAATAATAATTGGAAAGTGTTTTCCCTAATTAGGAATATTAAAACATTAAATTAATTTTTATTAAATATCTAATTTTCACTAATTAAGAGTTATTTCAGTTTAATAACACAGTAGATCTATTAAAATTCGTGGTGTTTATACGCAGTACAGTTACATTAATGTGAACACTTATCAAAAGTCAGAATATACACTCTTGTATATCCTGGCTTTAAGTGAGTGTAGAATGTGGTATTAAGTGGAATTCTTTATATACACTCCGTTGAAATGTGCGACCACCTGCCTTTTGTGATTGGCTATTTCACGTTGGTGTAGAAAATAGATGATGGTCACATTAATGTGACTGGACTGTGTATTTACTTGATATTATACAAATAAAATATGTTAATGATATCTAAAAAATTTAAATTTTAAAATTTATATAAAATTACTACTGAATAAAAAATTTTGAAATTTTAGGTGCAATGGGATATATGGTATATATGGACGAAAATGGAGACGCTGAAGGAAATTATACCCTAATCGCAAGGAAACCTGTGCCAGGAGTGAACGGAGAATATGGTCTTTACCCTGTTGGTGTTTCAACTTAATGAAAATAGATCCACGGTTCCTGGCCAATATAAACGAGAAAAGAGTTTAAAAATAAGAAGATAAAAGTAATAATATTATAAAATAAACAAGTAATCTAAAAAAAAATTAAAGACTATTCTACTTTTTTTAGTTAAAAAAAAAGTTATTCATAAATAATTAACATTCATTTTTTTAAGTTTATTTGGCGCCATCTATTCGTAGATTTATGCAACTTAAATCTAAAAAAACACTAAAATTAATTAATTTAATTTAATTAATGAATTAATATTTGAAAAAACTGTATTGACGTCAAGTGTCATACACTACAATTTCAAAAAAAAAAATGTATTTGAACTTGAGTGGATGAATAAAAGTATTTTATTAACGATTGAAAAATTGAACAAGATATATAGGGATAGTGTGAGCTAATAGAAGGAATTAAAATAATATTTTATTAAGGCCAGTTCTACTAGAAATTAGTGCCCTTATTTTTATTACATGCGAAGTGTTACCAAATTTCAAAAGTTGTAAGTAACACTAGCTGTAGAAAAATATCGATGGAATGACGAAATGAGGTTTGTCTTATTCTAAAATTGCGGATCATGGCACCTCTAAATGATATCATGTATAATTTATTAACATCAAGTATCATCCACTACAAGTTTATTTGTACTTGTATGGATGAATAGAAATATTTTGTACTTGAGTGGATGAATAGAAATAATTTTATTAGCTTTTTGAAAATTTGAACAAGAAGATATATATAGGGAGAGTGTGAGCTAATAGACGGAATTGAAATAAGAAGTCAGCTTTCACTAAGAAATTCGATATAACCCAGTATTAACGCCGAAAATTTTCTATGATATAAAAATTACTAACATTTAACGATGAAGATCGCGTGCGCTGCAAAGGGAGCTGGGGAATAATCCTTTGTGCTTTTTTCAATACCTTTTTATTAGTTAGCACTCTTCCGGTATACATCTTGTTCAAATTTTCATTCGTTAATAAAATACTTTTGATTCATCCACTCAAGTTCAAATACATTTTTTGGAACTTGTAGTGGATGTCACTTGATGTTAATACAGTTTTTAAATATTAATTCAGTAATTAAATTTAATTAATTAATTTTTTTTTTTTTTTTTTTTTTTTTTTTTTAGGTTTCAGTTGCATGTATCTGCCAATAGATGGCAGCAGATAAACATAAAAAATGAATGATAATTATTTATAAAGGACTTTCTGCAATATAGTGAAAAAAAGTAGGAATTAACTTTACAATTTTTTTTTTTTATATTACTTGTTTATATTCTACCTTGTCCATCTCTGTGCATCTCCTTTTTGCTTTGTGAACAGTGGAACGTTCCATCATGGGAACTGTTCTTCACTAGCTCAACAGGTCATCGTAATGATGATCCGATTATCATTCAGCATACCATGGGAAGGGGAAGGTTTTCACTTATATACTCTATACATACAAAGTGTGCTTCTGTGTAATGATATAACTGTGTTCATGATATATATTAAAATCATTTATAATTTTATTTTAAAACAAATAAAATAGTTTTAAATGTATATCGATACATTCTATATTAATAATATTATATATTATATTAATATTTTATTAATATTTTTTTTATTAATATATATTATATTAACATTTTATTATATAGACTGAATTTTTATTCACTATGTCTGTTCCCAAAATTACTTTTTAAATTAGAATAAAATAATAATAAATTGACTTCAATTACATTAATTCATATCATCTTTTACATACGATCAAGGACTTAACATAACGATTTTATTGTATAACTACTCTGATTAATTAGTATAGTGTTCACGAAAAAAAAAATTCATAGTGGTCTTCATATATAGTATTTTAATTCTAATACTATATTTCTATTTCTTACCGTTCAGTAATTAAAGTCTTAAAGAGCTTAAATAATAATATTTCTAATGTATGCTTGTTAAATAGCGTAGATTTATCTTACCATTTTCACAAGAAAAGGTGTGACTATAAAGTATATACGGTCATATATAATCATAATCTCATAATTTTATAAAATAGTGAAAAAGTTGAGTAAATCAAGCTTTTGTGTACTACACTAACGTGTATTATTTATAATTGTGACAGATTTCAATTGCAATCCTATCTTATATTGTTTTTGCATTACAATTATTATAAATTTATTCAAGAATCTTTTTTATTTATTTGCATGGTGTGCTAGAGATGATGAATTGGCAAATGATAATTTTTAACTCTGTAAAAATTCTCAGCATCTTATATATAAAGTTTCGTAGTTTACAAATAATATGTAAAAACAACAAAAATGAAAATTAATACATTAATCATGAGATTTTAAGCAAGTTATTATTTGTGATTTATCTTAAGAGATAAATATAATAATGTATTAATTAAGAGTAATGCTCGTAATTAATACATTATTAGATATTTTATTTTTTGTGATTAATTTCCTTTATTGTAAAAGCTATAGCCTGATATTTATGACATATACTTAATTAGGTTTACTTTTATATTTATACTCAACAATAATAATTTTTATGCCTTCAGGTTCTTCAATTTTTATCAGATATTGATTGGGTTGGTGGATCAGCACCTAGTGATGAACCAAGCTGTGGATTTCATGGGGAAAAGTGTGTTAGTAAGTATGCATTGTTTGTAATTAAACAATATTATTAATATGTGAAAAAAATTATTATCAAATTTAATTAGCGATAAAAAGTATATATGATTTCCTAGTTAATATCGGACTGTAATTTAATAAATACTTAAAAGAATGGTGCCGATATTAAATCACCAATAAATAATGTCTGGAATTTTCTTATTTTCTCTCAGATATGGAAATATATATTTTCACGCAATAAACCAATGTCTGCATCATGTACTTAATTCTAGCTTCTAATTTCCAATCACTGTTATTTTAAACATAAAATAATTTTTTTACATATATGTAACACAACTATAGTTAAATGAAATACATTTCTAACTTGTTATTTCTAAATTTTTCCAACTAATGTTAAACCCAAAATAAAGGTAATGTATAATATAGAAACTTTTATTACTTTAAGTATCGCACTAAGGACGATAACATATGTTTACATCATTATCTAGTATAGGGTCAATTTTAAATTTCGTATAATTTCACTCATCAATACTAATTCCTTACAGGAGATTTTATTGAAGGTCTGTGCAGCAAATGTTGACTCATCCTATTTTTTTAATCTTTAATCGAAATTATTATATCGAAGTTTTTGTAGCTTTAAGCTCACTGATTTTTTTACCCGTATGTGTATATGAAATACATATATATCCTTAATTTGGGTTTAACTTGGATATGTATATGCCCCCTTTAATAGATAGATTTTGGAAATTTCCATACTGATAGTAGAAAAGTCAAGTTTAATAATAGATTTAATTTATATAAATTTTATTTTAGTGAATGTGTAATTCTGAAGTTTTGAAACAAGTATTAAATTAACTGACTACTACTACTACTACTACTACTACTACTACACCACACCACATCACTGTGCCTAGAGCTGAGTTGCCCCTATACAGTTTGGGAATGATGTGGGTGAAAGGAAAGGACGCACGATGGAGGCGGGAAAGTTTTGCATAATTCACTTTTGGAGGTACAGAAGCTGAACAATGGGGAAAATTCATACAAGAACTGAACTAAATGTCAAAAATTTTAAAAATTGAAGAAGGATTAATATGAAAGGCGAAAAATATAAAAACGTTAGGTAAGAGATTTTAGAGACAAAAATTAAAAGCAATATGATACAATAAGCACTACATATGAGATTATACAAATCAGAGAGCTGAAGGAATATTCATCAAATCAATTATTATAGAATTTAGAAAATCTTAATAGCTAATAAATAAATCGACGGTAGGGAGCAGTTGCTGCAAAATTATGGACAAAGGTAATAAGAAAAAAAAAAAAGGCAGGAGATATTACATAAGAGATAAATATGCTAGGTATATAAATAGAAAAATGGTATTCACATAAAAAAAATTTTTTTGATTTTGCAATTTGGAGTCTAATAATGAAAGAGAAATCGAATTGTTTCAATTTTAGTGTGCCCTAGAAATATGCTGATGGACCCACTTAAATTATATACATTATAATACAAAATTTCCTTTGATACATACACAAGCATAGAATTGTTTTGTAAAACAAATTACTTAAATATGCAAACATTGTACTGTTATGTTACCTAAAATATATACACAGAAAAGATTATTTTATAAAGTTATTTACTTTACATGATTCACAATAATAAATTATTTTAACAGCGAATTACCTTGATATTATAACACAGTATATGCAAACACTTAGATTATTTAAAAGAAATATTACTTAAAATATACACGCAAAAAAAAAAAAAAAAAAAAAAAAAAAAATATATATATATATATATATATATAGATATACACACACTTAAATCTTTGTGAGAAGCAAAACTATAAGTATATACACATGATGAGTAAACACATGCCAATTGTTTTATAAAGCAGGATTACTCTGTTTATAAATACATTCACACACGCACAGAGTAAGAAAAATATATATATGTAGAAAAGGAAGTATATTACTAAAGATTGTTTAAAAAATTTGTGTACAAAATATTGTTTGACACTTAGTCGGGATAAGTAAGATTTGATTTTCACAAATAAAGTTCATCATGCTTCGGATTTTGAGTCGAGACCCTTGCATTTTAAGATGTTAATCTTCCATTGAATAATATTCTCTTCGGAAGGTTTCTTCATATGCCATGATAAAGTAAGTGGGCAGGTGGTAGCATAGTGAAGAGGATTACCCACATCTCCACAAGAACAATAGCTTGCGTCCCTCAGATGAAATCGTTGTAGGTAAGAGGAAATGGACCATGCCCTGTTAAAAACATGGTCTCCTCTCTTGTCCATCCAGCAGAATATGCCGACACTTTTTAATGATTTCATAAATAGGTCGACCCGTAAATCCTTCATCCCACTGTTTTTGCCATTTAGAAATTAACTGACTGAATATCAAATTCTAATTAAATAATTTTATCTCTACATGTGTTTTCCGGTAATGTACATCCCTCAAAGTAAGTGGCAGAAGATATGCCCACTAAATGGAAACGCGATACAGCACCGATTATCAAACAATTATGAATTATCCAGAGTTGAACAACTCAATTTAATACATTTTAATGAACTTCGTCCAGGTAGAATCAGTTGTTTTTTAAAAGATGGCCAGAGAGTATCGCGACATCCCTAGAAACTAAATTTGATTAATATTCATAAGAAACTGTATTTAAAAACATGCATTTAAATTTTACATTGCCCTAAACATATTAAGCAAATATTGTAAAACTTTTTATTTCCTCAAAAATGTAGTATCTGGAGAAGTCCCTTCACGTAGCTCATATAAATATTATACTAATTAATCATGTGATGCAAAAACGAAAATAAATGTATTAGAATTCAATATTACTAAACCATATGTTTGATAACACTAAACAAATACATATTTTAATACATATCATATTACATTATATATATATATAATATAACTTCATATTATATATGTTATGTATGTATTATATGTATTCTTAAAAAAATATTTACCTCTGATATATTTTAAACGTACAATACTAGTACAGAGTTTGAAAATTGTTTATAATATGAGATAATCTTAATTTGCGCAGATAATAGTAATTAAAGGCAAGTGATAGTACACAGTAAAAATAAATCTATTATGCAAAGGTAATTCTTGTAAACATGATTTTGCACTCGATATAGCGTTTTGTTCGTAGATAAAAAAAACAAATAAATTCCTTTAAAAATAATTAACTTTTTTTGCCACTCGTCTATTTCTAAAAGAAAAAATATATTTTTAGAAATTATTCGTTTTTTAAAAATTCGTATTCTACTTCTAGGTCTAATTTCTTCATTTTATGTAATATCACCTAAATGCTTTCAGAAAAATACAATTTTTTCTGGTTCATTGAAACTATATAAATATATTCCTCAAAGCTCTTCTAGGAATTTCAGAATGCTAAAAACAAGTTCTATAACTTAAGACCTTGGTCGAAAGAAAAACTACTGCTTTTATTAAAAAAAAAACTCCAAGAAAAAGGATAAAACGGAAAAAAAAATCTGACTGTGTCTCTGCCAGGAGTGAAGTTTTTTTCTCTTATTTATAGACTATAAATCCTATGTGTGTTTACCAAGTTGGCGAGGAAGGAACAGGAATTTGATTCACAAATCCTTTAAACTTGGTGCTCGTCTTTTTCTATATAAATCACAGGAATTCGTAATTTATCTTTTATTTTTTTTTTAACATATCTTTTATTTCCTACAAATAAGTAAAAATTCAATTTAACACACTTTCTTAGCTAGATTAAAATCGCCAATGTAGGTGAAATAATCAAATTATGAAAGTATTTATTTATAAGTAGAAATCTTATATCATAGGCAAATAATTGTCTTCTCATCTCCGTCAAAATATATTTCCACCGATTATGTGGATTAAATTACTTTCCAGCTCAAATAATTTTAATTTTAAACAGTAATGCTGATAGCCGGACTTTGATCCCAATGTTATTGTACTCTATGGCTTAGAATAGCTGTCTGCTGGAAATGACCTTTGCAGTCACTGCTTTCAGAAACGAGATGATTTGATGTCAATTTGAACAAAGTGTGTAAAGTATCTCCCATCAATAGTCATTCTGTCTAGAGATTTTCAAAGATTTTCTCCCATAGGACTGAACTGCTTGATGGCCATTTGGCGGGCGATCTGGACTTGGGTACTACGTGTTTCAGGTTCGAGTCAAATGGGTGTTTGTTAGTAGTTGGGTATCCACATGAAACTGTAGTTATCGATCTAATTAGCCCAACGTGTGAATAAAATGGGCGTATAGCAACAAACCAACCCTATAAGAACGCAAATATGGTGTTGCTACTTATAAAAACCTTGTTCCTTCTGGCCATTTTGTGACGTACTTTAGTGAAAAACAAGAACAACTAATGTCAATCATTAAAGATAATATAAAATTACAAAAAACAAAAGTATTCATAACTGAAACATTCCTATAGGACAAATTTTGTTTTATCATTAATGAATAAAAAGACGTATAGTTTTCACCATTAGAACAAATATCATATTCTGTAATTATATTAAAATATATTTTAATGTAATTATAGATAAGTTGGACACTGCACGAATAAACAAGACTTTTGAATATGTCTGAAAATTTGTAGTGGAATTTTTAAGAAATATAATTCTTTAAAACTTTTCTTTAAAAATTATTATTTTTTAATTTAAAATAATGAAGGAATTAAATAAATTTCTATGTATTTAAAAAAATACCTAGAAATTGCGTAGTGAAAAATAAACATTAATATATAAAATAGTTTTAAAGTAAATGATGTAAATATTAATTATTATTTTAAAGCAAAAAAAAAAAAAAAATTATTTGAGTAAATTTGGTTTGTCTCAAAATAGTGCAAATAACCAGAATTGTAAATTTAGCCACACAAAATTATAGGTACATTATATTAAAATTTAATAATATTGCTTCATGTAAAATTATATATAATATTAGTAAATAATTCAGATCGTAACCATTTAAAAACTCTTACATTGTTATTAAACCAAAGGCATCGTCGGAGATCTAATTTCACCCTGTATACTAATTATAAATCGAATTTTATTTTGTACAAATGTTGAATTATTATTTCCACATGTTATGCCATAAATATACCGATCATTTAATAATATTTACTATCATATGTATAATAAATAGTACGCGCATTTCATATTTATCTATACTAATGTCATAAATGGATGTCCTTCCTTTCTGTTTTACTCAAATTATGAAAGCTAATGGAAAATTGACCATTAACCGTTAAAGCAGCAGATAAATATTTAAATTATTGCTTTCTAATATAAGGCAAAGTACTCATCAATATAAGTTATATGCATTTAAAATAAATGCCTTTCATTTTAAGATATGAAGTTTATATAATTTGACCATAAATAACAGATAGATTACTTGACAATAATTGTGCATAAATTGAACCTTTTAAAATATCCTTCAGAAAGTTGAAATAAAATAAATATTTTAAATTATCTGAATATATTTTAATAAATATATTAATTTCAAATATATATAATTTGTTTTAGTTTACTTTAAAAATATATTTTTTCAGAAATGAAATTAGCAATGGTTGTTATTTCAAACAAGTTTACAAAATATAATTTATTGAGGAATAAAAACAATTTATTCATATTCCAATTTCTTCTGTAATATTAATATCATGGAAATCAAACAAACGCATTGGGAGATTTATCTTTTTTTAAATTTTGATACTTAATAAAGTTTGAAAGGAACACAATGTCAAATTTAAGTTGCTTCTATTAGAGATGGGCCTGATGGTTGAGCGACAAGATTTCTGGCACTCCGGTGCCACAGGTTTTCTTATTCTAGTACCAGCGGTGTCGTTTTTAGGAGTTCGGAATACACTTTAAACAGTGGGTCCCGGTCTTATATGACTGTAGGAGCGTAGGGCTGACAGCCCTACCCTGTAAAAACAAAACATTTTCTGTCTGGAAATATGCCAGTAGGCAGACACGGTCTTGTCTCATCATGCGGCTATTGGTCTCCTGATGAAGATGATGTATTATAGAGACAATCATTTAGAACTCAGAAAGTTATTTTATAACTTTCATAAAATAACTTTATCATAAAAGAACTTTATTCATAAAATAAAATTTTCGAAATACAATCAAAAATTGTAGAAATATTTTGTGAATCTAGTATTTTATAAGGGAAAAATTTGTAGGGTTAAACAAGTTATATCACAAACTCTGATATTCGATGATTTGAGAACAAGACTGTTGAACATGATTGTTTTCAGCACAATTAAGGGTTTCAAATATATACCTTTAAATATATTGAAAAATATTTGGGAAACAAATTGGATTATAATTGGATAATGGTTAAATTACAAGCTTGCAATATTGGATATCTCTAGTTATCTATAGTTATTACTTTTAAACAATATGTAATTCAAATATAGAAATAGAAAATGTAATCATCATTATTTTTTTTACCAATAAAATTGTAAGAATAATTAAAACATAATACTGTAGCTTAAAACCAAAAAATTTATCTTCTGTTAGGTTTACAAGCAGTATAATTTTTTGGTATCAAATTTCTTTCAGGATTTATTATGTGTCACAGTCATAAAGATAATTATCATACATAATACACAAGATTTAGAAGGATAATAGTGATAAAAATAGTTTTGGTAGAAAATCATTAAAACCAGTGAAATATAATATTTTTGCCTGAAAGCAAAGAAATTATGATTATCATTTTTATTACATTTTTAGCGTCTAAATTTTGTAAGATTATAAGAAACTGAGAACACAATAACATTTTAAATCTTATTCGTTGTTATGCAAATTAAAAATTAATAATTTAAAAAGCTTTTGTTTGTTAGTATACATTAAAAATTTTATGCGTCAATCAATTTCATAATTAAACACCTTCAAAAAGTTAATAAAAAATGGAGTCTTTATCTTGTGATGACTGAATATGGTAATAATGCTTTATTGAATATGGTAATGGTGGTAATAATGCTTCAAAATACTCTTGACATAACCAGTATCAATATACTCTATTAATCATAATTAATATTATGCAACTACATCTATTAAAATCTGAGAACTATTTTAAAATATCACAGAAATTACTTTAATAGCAGAATTTATTAATCCCATTCACTTTTTCTGAATTTATGATAAAATTTTAAATTACCATCAGAATTTAAGTAGTTGTTAATGGAAATATTGCCCAAAATAATTAACACTTTTCAAAAATACATTAATTTTTTTTATAGAAATAAGTGTAGGTAGAAGACAAATTAACAAAGAAATTTCCATCATTATTTTTATTGGAATACACAAAAATTATTTATATTTTGAAAAATAAATCACCATTTTGTAAATTTTTGTATGAGCAGTTGTTGTTGTTTAATACACCTGCAAAAAGTATTCATGTGTTTTTTTCTGCCTTATAAATGCAATTGAGAATGTTATTTTCTTAATAATAATCTCCTTTTAAATATATTAATAAGGAATCATTAAATATCATAATATTTCTTTTTAAATTTCTTTATTGCGACATTTTCACTGAGTTTTTATGGAATGTATGTTGAATTTTCTGATGTTGCCCATTTCTATAATTGTTTTCATTTTTTAACTAGTTAGAAGCGAGAGAAATGAAATGAAAATTGACATAATATTTGAAATAGTTTACTTTATAATACAGTTTTAATTTTTTTTTTTTCATTTTAATACAAACCAAATTTTCAACAATTTTACAAACAAACAATCTAACCAATCAAACAATTTTACCACAAGTTACTTAAATTTGGGAAAACAATTTTATGAACATTTTTATTTTTTAATATCTTTATTATGAAAAGTATGAGTTTATCGTACACAAAATTATCCTGGTGTTCGGAAAATTATATTTGCAAGCCTATTAAATCAGCGAAAAAAACGTAATCAAATCAGTGATACTTGAAAATGAAGAAACACTTTTCAAAGTTTTTCCAGTATCTTCGCATGTTGGAGAGAGATTCACCAAATGTGAAATAATGTTTTTTTTTTGTGTGTGTGTGTGCCTTGAAATGATAATTGTCTTTTATATGCCTTGTGCACAAACGAAATAGTATAGGCTAATTTTGGTGCCAAGAAAAGGACATTACAGACATTAAATTTATAGACATATTGCAACTGTAGTTATTTCCACAATTGTGTGAGAACAGTACAAATATTTCAATTATGTGGTAGCATTAAATACCTTGCTTATAAACCACAATTATGTAAACATTCAGTGCACTTGAAGAACTCCTCAGTGATGTAATAACTGTACAAAACTGCAAAATGTACAGAACGAACTTCATTACAGAAAGATACGTTTGTAATGTTACGAAAAGTTATGAAATCAAACATGTGTAACTGAAACAAGTAATATAAAAAAAAAAAAAATAAATGAAGTCAATTTTTTAAGTTTATCTGGCGCCATCTACGGGTAGATATATGTAACTTAAATCGAAAAAAAATATTATTAATTAATTTAATTTAATTACTGAATTAATATTTCAAAAAATGTATTAACATCAGAAGTGTCATCCACTACAAGTTAAAAAAAATGTATTTGAACTTGAGTGGATGAATAAAAAAAGTATTTTATTAACGATTGAAAATTTGAATTAGATATATATAGGGAAAGAGTGAGCTAATAGAAAGAATTGAAAAAAAGAAATGAGAAAGAGTACTATATTTTCATGCCTTACTGATTATACCATGTGCAGTAGAAACTAAGTATAAGTTTAAAAAATATAAGTTTTTAAATTTCTGTCAACTATTTATGCAAATTTAAATAGATATTATGTGAATGTGCACATAATATTGCATGTTTCATCGCCAAAATTTACTTTCATAGATGATCAGAAACATCCGATACAGGAAAAACTATCATTTGATCATATGGTTGATGATAACTCCTTGATTAATTGAAGCTTGAATGTACAGAATGATGTGTAAAAATCGATTAAAATCAATGCACCTGAAAAGCTAAGCTCCTATTTAATACGCTTGCAATAGACTAGAATCTTTCTGATGCTCAACATTTAAATGTAAATCCTGAATATATTCACAATACTATGTTTCATATTATTTTGGATGAAATGCTGTATCTGATCCTTTTTGAAATTGTTTTTCAAACAATTTATATAAATTGTTCTTATACGAATAAAATATTTGAATATGGAAGCACATTTCTGAAACAAAAAATAATGATACTTGTTGTACAAATAAAGATCATATGTAAGATGTTAAAATAGAGGCTCTATGGTTTTTCTATTCGTTACTTCTCATTCTTTTTCATTTTTATGTTAGAAATATATATATATATATATATATTAATTTTATGATATGTCTATAAATTTTCTTAAAGAAACCCCAATTTACACCCATGTCCATAAATTAAGGATAATTCAGAATCACACAGAAATTGAACTATAAAATAAAAATTTCACCTGTAGAATTATCACACACATCTTGAAGAAGAATATGCAAATTACAGGAAACCACCAGATGGCGCGCATAGTACGTCACAACGACGACGAGTGTAAGAGGGGTATATAAGGAATGGTGGCAAAGAAGTAAAATTGTTCTAAGCGCTTTAAAAAGCCTTTCAGTGCAATAACCGCATAGTTATGGCCCAAAAAGGAAGCATTTGGATGATTTTTTACGTGGTAGAATTATCGGACGACTGGAATATTGGACGTACCCAGCTGGAAGTATCGAGGAACTGGAATCACAGAGTGTCATCTCCAGTCTTTGGCAACGTTTCCAAAATGATGGTAATGTGAGTAGATGTTACAGCACAGGTCGCCCCCAGTTACAACGCCGAATGAGGGACCGGTATTTAGCAATTACTGCCAAAAGAAACAGACGGAACACAGCATCAGACCTGTCTCTCGTCAGCTCTCTTCACTACCGGTACGACTGTTTCAAGGCAGACCGTGTACAAACGCTTAGGGCACATTGGTCTATATGCTCGTAGGCCTGTCAGATGTGTTCCACTTACCTGCAACTCATTGTCGCCTGCGATTAACCTGGAGTAGAGAGCATGCATTGTGGACACCACAACAGTGGTCTGGTGTGATGTTTTCCGACGAGTACAGGTTTGGTTTGCAGTCTGATTCTCGCCGGACTTTCAT